>JANRFK010002932.1:23424381-23440032 GCA_030068395.1 Apalone spinifera | reverse complement strand
ATCCCCGCTTCATTTGCAATTGCGATGTGTCTAATTTGCATCCCTTTTGCAGAATGGGATGCAACCCCATGTTTCAGGTGTCCCTAAACCTCTGACTGCCAGAAGCTGGAACAGGGTGAGAGGGAAAGCATCATTCAATAAATTGTCCTATTCTATTTATTTCTGCTGAAGCATCAGCCACTGGCCACTGTCGAAGGATAGGATACTGGGATAGATGGACCACCAGTCTGATCCAGTATGGCCGTCCTATTCTGATCTGTGAGCTCTGCCTCGAGTACAAGTCAGTTCACAATGGCAGAAGGCAAATCTGAAGCCTTACATTTCATTCCTGACTCACCTCACATAGCTGAACATCTCCAAATCTGTCTCTAAGGTTGTGCCCAATTATTAGTCATCTAACAAATGGACAGACAACATTTTTGAACTGATATATTTATCCATTGGCAGTGTTGCTAGAGCTGTGTGGGTCACAGGATATTAGACAGACAAGGTGGGTGAGGCAATATCTTTTACTAGATTAACTTCCTTTGGTGAAAGAGACAAGCTTTCAAGCTTACACAGAGCTCTTTTTCAATCTCTGTGTAAGATCAAAAGTTTATTTCATTCACCACCAGAAGCTGGTTCAATACAAGATATTACCTCCCCCCACCTTTTCTCTCTACTATTTCTTCAAACAGGTGAGAAGAGGAGATATATGAGAAGGCCTTTCTGCAGCTGAACAAAAATCAGTTAGTGGCAGAGACATTCATTCATTCGTTTGTTCATTCATTCGTTCGTTCATTCATTCATCCATTCAGCTTTACTCACGACATGTTGCAAAGTGTACTTAAAACCTGATTTCCATCCCAGAAAAAAATTCATTCCTATTTATAAAGTAACAAAGTACAAAAAAGGGTCCCGAGTTTGATAAGCGCCTCTGTGATTATTCCTTCAATAAATGCCACAAGGTCCTTCAGATTGTTCTTTCATGTTTTATTTTGGTTTGGAGCAGAGAAGAGAGAAGTCAAAGAGACAAGTGCCTGTGTCTTGAATTACTTGCTTTATTTTCTTATTTATAAAACCCAGGGAACCACTAGAGCATATTTCATTGGTACTTGAAGAACTTTTGACCACTGGATTATACTTTGTGAACTGGACTCCCAGGGGACTATAACCAATGCCCAGCAATAGAGACTGTCACAATTTATCAGGTAATTGCATCCTGTTAGATGATAATGCACTAACACTAGCCTTTCAATATTATCACCTCAGATCATGACACAGTGCTCTCCTTGAATAGAAATAATATAGCTTTCAAAATAAGCAGCAAGCCAGTCTGCTGCTAGAAAGTATGTCAGCAAAATGCATGTACAGGAAAGCTAGCATACTCTAGACATCAGTTTACTGCACTGGAAGGGGGTGAAGAATGTTAAATAAAATGTAATCACCTCCTCTGACTTTTCTGCTTACATTTCTGTGTCTCATGCTAAAATGTACCATTTGTTTTGTTCACTGGATGTGCTGTTAAGGTTCCCATCACCATAATACCTGGAAGCACAAAATATTAAAGATGGGATTTTCAAAGATGCCCATTTCCAATTGAAACTCACGGCATGTTAGGTGCCCAATTCACCTTAAGCATCTTTGAAAATCTGAGCCTATGTTCAGAGTAAAGATAACACTGTACATATTCAGGGGGAGATCTGTTTATGCAAAGATTCAAGTCGTTTTGCACATAAAGGCTGCCAAGACATGAAATGGCCTGATGTGACCATGCAAACATCAAACTATACGTTAATGCCCATACTGTGACTTGCCCAGAAATGGGATAGTGAGCGCAAGGAATCCTGATTCCTTTCAGGCTAGGACAGTTAACACACCTTTATGGGACAAAGCAGGGGCGACCTGTGACTATAGGTGGACTCGGCCGCCGCCTAGGGCGCCGTGTTTAACGGGGCGCCCGATGATGACGTCAGTCTACTGACGGCACTGCAGGCAGGGGCGTCAATCGCGCATTCTGTCTGGGGTACCAGCTGCCAAAACCCGCCTCAGGCCGCTCCTGGGACAAAAAAAGACAGGGAGGCTGTAGGATCAACATTTTAGTCTTGCAGATAAACTATCAGGATATAAGGGTATGTAATAAACATATCTGGCTCCTGTGCAGCACAGTACATTTTCAATGGGCTGTCTGACAGGATGCCGGGTTCTAGAGAAATGTAGGACTTTTTGATGTTGGATGACTGAAACCTTCACAGAGGGGCAGTCATGTTTTCTGATTCTTTCTGTGGTCAGATCAAGAGGATTCTCTTGGCTCCAACTAGGACATGAAAGGGTTTCAGCAGCTCTTTGAGACAGAGGGGTATTCTAGGGGAAAACCCACAGTCAAGGTTCAGACTAGTGGGGGAAATCCAGCTGCTTTCAAGCTGTACATATGTAACCCACACACCTACTGGGTATGATTCATTGTCCCATGAAGTGGCACTTAGATCCCTTATAGAGAGAGAAAGAAGAAAGAAGGAGTGTGCTCTACAGCCTTCGCTGAGAGCCACTGGACTTACAGCTGAAGGTGAGTGTAGAGGCTCATGCACTAAGCTCCAGAGGTCCGAGTTTTGCTTCTGCCTATCGGTGTTACAAATACATAAAGTGATTAATTTATCAATGTAAGTGGGGGCTCAGAACATGGAAAAGGGAGAAAATTAGACACAATGCACGTGTAATCTTGACCCCATTCAAGTCAATAAGAATTTTGCCAGACATTTCATTGGGGCCAAGATTTCATCTACATAATTCAGGTGAATTAATTCATAGGATATACATTGTTTCTTATGTCATTGGGTGAGCAGGTTGAAGCTTCTTCAAAGTAATGTATTATCATAATTATAACTAACACATTAATCCAGGCCAATCCTCACCTACAGACAGCCCCCAACCTTAAGTAAATACTTAGCAGCAGCTACACACCACACCCCAGATACACTTACCCACAAACCTATGCTTGCAACAAACCCCTTTGCCAACTCTGTCCACATATCAATACAAGCAACATCATCACAGGGCCTAACCCATAAGACACAACATCAGAGATTCCCACTGCACATTCTCTAATGTGATATATGCAGTCAAGTGCCAGCAATGTCCCTCTGCCATGTATAATGGCCAAACTGGACAGTCTACAACAAAGGATAAATGGACACAAGTCAGACATCAGGAATGGTAATACACATAAACCTGTAGGTGAACATTTTGGTCTCTCAGTCATGGATTTAAGGAATTTCACCACCCAATTACAGTGAGAGACTGCAGAACTGAAATTCATCTACAAATTTGACACTGTTACTTTGGGCTTGAATAAAGACATTAACTAGTTAATGCATTACAACGCCAATTTCCCCCACCTTTGATATTCACATTTGCATATCAAAAACTGTGAATGGAACACATCCAGCCTGACTCAATTAGTGTAATTAACACTAGTCCTGCAATTGAAAGGTAACTGCTTTTGCTGTTATACATACTCTGGATTCTCTAATTTCCATTCCAACTCATCTGAGGAAGTGGGTTTTACCCATGAAAGCTCATGATATATTTGTTAGTCTCTAAGTTGCCACAGGACTGTTCATTTGACATTAATCCAGGGTTCCTCTACAAATATGCCCTGATCCAAGGTCAGCAGCGTTATGCCAGAAATCATCTTCAGATCCACAAGGCCTTCTAAAATGCTAACACCAAAGGCAGAGGTCATTTAAGTGACAACAGCAGTTTCTTCCTATAGAAATGGAATAGCTTTCTCAGATTGGCATGTGGATAATTTAGGGTTTATCTAAATATTGTATGTGAAGTGTATGCACTGATAGCAGAAACCATGAAGAAAGCAACTAAGAGGGCATCAGGACAAACTACAAGAGCAGCCCATGTTATTTTGTTGTCCCTCTCTCGGCTGTGAAATCATTAATTCCTGTGCAGTACATATAGGCAGCCTCTTTAGTCACCGTGTAAAATGTACAGTCAATCTGGAGACATGCACATTTCCTATGGATTGTGATGACCACTGGAAATCCCTCTCCTATTTTCTCTTGAGTCTCTAATATGTGGCCAGTCAAATCACATCTACTTGCTGGTTTACAAGGCAAATATTATGCTTTTATCTTTTTGCTAAACATAAGGGCTGCATCTAGATTGGCATGATTTTCCGGAAATGCTTTTAACGGAAAAGTTTTCCATTATAAGCATTTTCAGAACAGAGCGTCTAGATTGGCACGGACACTTTTCCGCAAAAGCACTTTTTATGGAAAAGCGTCCGTGCCAATCTAGACGCGCTTTTCCGCAAAAAAGTCCCGATCGCCATTTTCGCGATCGGGGCTTTTTTGCGGAAAACAAATCTGAGCTGTCTACACTGGCCCTTTTGCGCAAAAGGGACTATTTTGCTTCCACAGGAGCAGAATAGTATTTCCACAAGAAGCACTGATTTCTTACAGTAGGAAGTCAGTGCTTTTGCGGAAATTCAAGCAGCCAGTGTAGACAGCTAGCAAGTTTTTCCGGAAAAGCGGCTGATTTTCTGGAAAAACTGGCCAGTCTAGACACAGCCCATGTCTTCAGCTGTCAAAGATGAATAGGGGCGGGGAAGCACAAATTACAATTCTAATAATGAATTTCCAAAGCCCATCACACTCCTCAGCAATGCAACAGTGGCAAAAAGATAGAATCAGGCAAGATCAAAGCCTTTCTAAGGCTAGGATTTAGTGGGTAAAATAATTAGAAAAATACATATCTCCAAAACAAACCACGTGGAGAATGCGTATTGTCCTCTTAACTACTATTTCACCTTGGCATTAAGCTCCCATGGCAGTTAAACAAATACAGATTCTTCAAACAGAACAGCTCACTGCAGCTACATCAATACCACTGCACTCAAAGTACCATGTTCATTAGCCCGCTGGTTTATAAGCCAACTCTTCTAAGTTGGATAGGCAAAAATGACCCTTTCATAAGCTGATCCTGTTATTTCAGCAGTTGGCAAACTATGCTTCCTGGCTCATCAGGAACCACTGGTATATCGGGATGTTTTGTTTACCTGGAGAATCTGCTGGCTTGGATCCCCACATCTCTCAGCATCTGATTTGCTGTTCCAGGCCAATAGGAGAGGTAGGAAGTGGTGGCCAGCATGTTCCTCAGCCTGTGCTGCTTCCCGCAGTTCTCATTGGTCAGGAACAACAGCGAACCATAGCCACTGAGAGCTGAGGGATTTCATGCCCGCAGACACTCCAGGTACACAAAACATCGTAGCCTGCAAGCAGCTTACGCTGAGGGGCTGGGAACTGAAGTTTGCCAAGCCCTGATCTACAACGACAGTGTAGATCCATTCAGAAGCCAACCCCTACTTGTTGATTCTTCACTTTTACTGAAACAAAACAAAACAAAAGCAGTTTAGGAATGAGTAGACACAGTAATCATTCTCTTGGTGAAGTGGATGGCACACAATGCAAC
Source organism: Apalone spinifera (assembly GCA_030068395.1). Classification (NCBI taxonomy): domain Eukaryota; kingdom Metazoa; phylum Chordata; order Testudines; family Trionychidae; genus Apalone; species Apalone spinifera. The sequence continues at coordinate 23,434,569 of JANRFK010002932.1, read as the reverse complement.
GTGAGGAGCATGTCCCAATGTTTGCTTTAGCCTTGTAAAGATCACTTATAGTAGACATGAAGACAATGCTTTTCAAATAAGCATTTGTATTGATACATGTTTTGATCTCTTTAGAAAGGCAGAAATTTAACAGAAAAGCCATTAGCTGGGATACAAGACTTACAAACTATTAATTTACAGACCCTCTGCCAGCTCATCAATTGGTGTAAATCAGACCGGCTGAATTACAACAGCTGAGGAACTGGCTCCTCTCCTCCTTTTTAAACATTTAACATTGTTTACTGCTCCTTCTAATGGACAGAAATTCCATATTCATATACATGTTAAATTGCCATCCAGAAACAGATCATTCTGCTTGTCTTTTTTTTCATAGATCCACAGAATTTAAGGCCAGAAGAGTTCATTTGTTACAGAATTCCAACCATCCATTCTGCCAGTGGAATCTGGCTGTTAGATTTAGGGTCAACACCTGTGTAGTATGGTTATTTGAACTGAAAACTACAGCTGCAGCAGTGGAAATATAAAATATTATCAAGTGTGAATAAATGGCCAATTTGGAAATATCAACTCGTTGCATCAAGTGCTATGCATAAACATCGCATACATATGCATAATTGCTTCCACTGCCTTCACACTGAACACTGGTTTTAAAACAGGAGTCGCAGGATGATGGGAAAGCATAAATTTAACTTAGATTTTAGGGGGAAATTGACTGTAAGGTTAAATGGACAACAGAACGGACTGCCTAATTGCTACTATAATTATTCCAGTTCCTAGATCTCTAAGGAACAATCACATGTGTTTATGGAACAAGGAGGATAAGTGCCTTCATGTTTACAGCAAAGAGTAGTATAGATTATCCATTTTAAACCTATTAACAATGAACACATTTTTCAATCTTGGTGCCTAAAGTTAGTGTTAGTTATTGTACTCTAATGGTGCCTATAATTGTCCAGTGTGAATAGTTCCTTCTTTAACGGGCCAGATTCTGCCACATTGTTTACCATGTTATTCTTCAAAATCAATGGCAGTCCTTCAGGAGTAAGATTCTAGTAGAATCTGGCCCTATTATGTTTGCCAATTCACAAGCATCATGTCTCCCACAACTGTACATTTCATTTTTGTAAACAGGATAAAAAAATTCCATTTGGAAGGTCAAACTCTCCAGACATTGTGGAGCTGCAATTGCTCTTCTTTGTGCTTAAGCTGCCTTTCCCCCTCATTCATTTGAGAAAAATGTCTGCTGTATGCTGACATGGACTGTAAATTTATTCATGTGCCACAGACAGAGTGGCAGTGATAAGACCTCTGTAAACAAGGTAGCCAACGGGTACATTTTAAATACTGTAACTGTGAACCCTTAAATTTAGCTGTGGGCTACATTTTAAAAAGATTTACTATTAAAATGAATGCACATAGCGCTAGAAAATAAAGAGTTAACTAAGTCACTCTTTAAAATGCTAATAACAGACAATGGTTTGTGGATAAGTTAATTAGCAGAGCCAGCTTGTGTTTAATTATTTCACTTGACCTGGTGCAGATTTATACACTAATCCCTTTTGAGAGGGGTAGGAGCTGTCAGAAACTATGTGATGTACCAGAGGAAAAACTTTAAATCTGTCTGAGCTGAGTAGGTACTCTTCTGACTAAAACTCAAATGATAACACTATTCTCCACCATAAGACAAACTCAGATGGAAAAAGAAATGCAGGCCTGAGCCACAGAGATTACATTAAGGACCTGATGAGCTCTCTACTATGAAATGTAACTCCCCCAACCCCACTACTACTTAATAATGTGTGAATCAGCCCACTGTAGTTGGTGGTGGGATTTCAGGAGCAACCTGAAACAAGTGCAAACTTGTACGAGAACTTGGAGCTCTCTGAAATCTTTTAGCAGACAACAAATGGAATAAGGGGTGCCATTTCAGACTTGGGGGGGGAGGGGAACAACCTGTGCATGCCGTGATGGGGGAGGGGGCGGAAGAGAGTGAGAGAATGGGAGGTGGACTGAGGACAGAGGCTTCAGCAGTGTTACTGAGCATGCTCCGTACAAGCCAGGCATCAAATGGGGAGGAGGGGAAACCAACGTACCCCCCTCCCCCCACATATCAACTCTATCCCGGGGCTACTAAGGCACTGGAAAACTCTACTTTTTTGGCAGACAACTTAGCAGTTAGCAGACAGGAGCACGGTGTCTAATTTCTATATAAAAGAAAGAAAATTAAATAAATATTAGACCCACTTAGCTCTGACTCTAACATATTCTGACATCTTGTGGCAAGTCACTTAAGGGATATTGGTTGGCCTTAACATTTTAATGTATATTCTTACTTTGTTACTAACTCTGTGCAGAGCGAGAGAGAGAGCATCAGGACTCTAGGGGTCTATCTCAACTCTGGAAGGGGAGTGAGGTCTAGTGGGTTACAGCAAGGGGGCAGTTGCATTTCAGCTCTCTATAAGAACACCTTTTTCCAAATCCAATATATCTTTTTTTAGTCGAGGTGTCCAGATCTGCATACAGTAACAAGATGTGGGCATACAATGACTTTAGATAGCGGCAATATGGTATTTTGTCTTATTATCTATTCCTTCCCTAACGATTCCCAAAATGTTGTTATCATTTTAGTTTTTAGACTGCCACGGCACATTGAACAGATGTTTTCCGGGAACTATCCACAATGATTCTAAGATCTCTTTCTTGAGTGGTAACAGTTATTTTAGACACCCCCATCATTTTTTGTATCTATAGTTAGCATTATATTTTTCCACGGGCTTTACTTTGCACTTATCAACACAGAATTCCATCAGACTTTGTGTTGCCCAATCACCCAGTTTTGTAAAATCCCTTTGTAACTCCTTGCAGTCAACTTTGGATTAGTCACTGTTTCCCCCTTTCCAAGAATATTTGTAAGTTTAATACAGGGATCCAAATACAAATCCCAACAGCACAAAACTCCTCCCCTTCCCCCATCTTTTAACTGGAGTACCTGGCAATGTTTTCATGATGTTTTAATGATCCTTTAGTTACATGAATTCACAGCCTGTTATTCGTAATCACCCTGCTTCCTTCTTTTTATAACAAACTCTCTGCCCCAAAGGCAAAGCTGCAAGCAGCTCAAACTCGGTGGCATTTAAGAACTACCTCTGGAGCAAAGGCATGCAACTTTAAGCAGACGTCAAGTATGAAATCCAGGAGTTCAAACTGGAGGGGGGAGGAGCTATTGCTCCCTAGCCCCTCATAAATGGTACCCTTGAATGGAATAAAAACTGAATAAGATCTCTCTTCAGTTCCCCTTCAGAACTTTCTATTTGGAATCTAATTAGACTCAAAAGTACTTTTTTTCTAGGAAAAAAAAAAGGAAGGAAGGTGTCTGGTTATGAGTTTACATGAGAAATTAAAGACTCTAAAGATGTTGTTATAGTTTCATATGCAAGAGCATGCACAGAGCTAAAGCATACAATATCCTAATGCCAAACTCAAAGAGAAAAGTAAAATAAATAATTAAATAAATAATGGAAAAAAATTCTGTTCACCAGTGACTAGCTCTAGACTATATGATTGGGAAGAAAATTCCCTCCATTTCAGTTAAGGAATAAGAAATCATCCTTGGTGGAGATTATTCAGGGTAGGTCTAAATTGGCTCACCAGATATCTTTAAATACCAGCTGTTTCTGTCCTTTGCTCATCATTACAAATGACTTATGAATGCCCAAGACCCTGAGCTGAAAATGTTTCTCTAGAACAATCAGACTCACCATCATCATGTGAGCAACAGCATTGCCTTTGCTTCTTACTCTTCATTAAGACATCAAGAAAAGTGGGGGAAATGTAAGACCAAAGGTAAGGTGGGCAGTGACATGGGACAATCTCTGTTTTAAGAAAAGCAGTAGGACCGGGAGGCAGATTACCTATTAGCTCCCATGGCAGCAGCATGTCACTGGAACAATGGAATTGTTACCCTCAAAAGTGAAACACCTGAGTGGAAGAGACAAAACTTTCTTGGCAACAGGTCCACAACTAACTTCTCAAAGGGATCAGCATGCATGTATTCGACCTAGCTTTCCTTCAACAAAATTGCCAATTGTACCCTGCTCCCATACCTAACAAGGAGATGTCTCACTGACTGCAGAACGGAAAGATAAATCCTGAGAACACTGTGTGTTCATCTTGACCCATGTGAAGTGCTGAGGTACCACTTCAATTATATAAATCCCTAGCTAGATAGACTGAATAGGGCAAAAAACGATAGAAGAAAAGTTCAATTTTTAAAAAAAGTTTCAGGAGAACACATAAAACACACTGTGGGCTGGAGGTTTTGCATGGAAACTTTTGATTTGCTGTCTGGTGCGTGTTATACCAAGGTGGTGTCATTTCAGCAAGTTGCAGGCAGAGTGTATGATTGAAATAGCAAGAATGTTTGTGATAATCCTCCACAGAAGCCACCTGATTATGGCTTACCCACTGAGTGTCATGTAAACCTAAGAGCAGCTCCTCTAGCTAAACAGAAAGGCTGATGTACTGATGATTCAGCATGTCCAAAGTGTGCAGCCCTGCATCTCCTTTTCATCAGCATGACCACAGGAAGCTAAGGATTAAAATCTCCCCAGGATCTATTGATCTAGAATGGCTCCCAAAGACACCGGCTGGCATCTAAGTGGTTTCCTCTCTCAGTATGTCCCGAGTAAGTGATTGAATGTGTGTTCTTTGCTCTGTTTTGCTCTATCTTTATTAGTGTTTATCTGTGTTTGCCAATATTATTCACTTCCTGAAACCTGTAGTGATAGCAGCAGCATGTGCATCCAAACACAGGTTCTATACTTAGTGAATGGAGCTAGGGCCGTGGTGAGTTATTTGCCTGAAATTCAAAGTGTGCTACCAGGTTTTGTAGCTTATATGACTAATTGTTCTTTGGCCCATTAGGTTTGCATCTAGCTCACCTTCTTCCTTCATTTGATGGCATGAGATTTGTGAATAGATAACTACTGATGTCATAACTGAATGTGCTAGGGTGGCCCGTCTTCTAAGCAGGAAGCAAAGCCAGGAGAAGTCCTGGGAACGTTTCCTTTTTTTTCAGGAGCCCAACTAATTTCTGTGGGTCTTTTCTCACTCTCTTCTTAGGGCTGACATGGCTTTTGAATCTTTTTCTCTATCCTTTCCTTCTGCTTCAGGTGAATGATCTGCTTCTCCTATGATCTCCAAACCTCTTTCCTAGGGACACTTGTGCTCATGCCCCAGTTCTCTCTCTCTTTCCACCTACTTCCACTGCTTAAAGTTCCTCCGGTCTCTGTGTCAGTCACTGATACGACAGCTATAATTGCAGCACCTGTGAAACTTCGCCATGGTAAGTGTCAGACTGGGGTTTTCTAGGGCTACCTTTAACTTTGTGAGTCATGGCCGGCACTCATCCCCCTACCACTTATTCGTCTTTCCAGCCCAGACACACACTTACTGAGTCTACTTTGAAATGATGTTTCTGTTACTAGCTCCTTTACTTTCCTTCTCTTTATTTGATTCATCCACTGCTGCTTTGGTGAGTGGAGAGTCACATATCCTCCATCTTGCTCCCCCATCTGGTCTTTAAGGGGCCATTATAAATTGGTCTTATTAAATAGGGTATAAAATGTGTCCACCAGAAATATAATAAAGAAGATAATGAAGATAACCTGTATCAACTAAACTGTCTCCAACACATCTCAGCACATCATCTCCCTCAGCAGGCAAAAGTCTAAATAAATAGATAATGCTCAGGCTAGCCAATGGGGGAAGGTTTAAAGGGGGCAGTTGCCCTGGGGCCCAGCATTCCTGGCGACTCTTAGGGATGCCTGGGGAGATGGGCGTGTGGCATGGCACGCTCCAAGTAGTGCTGAGGGTAGGGTGGTGGCCTTGAGGGCTGGCTGATTTGGCCCCGCACCTTCTGCCTGAAGACATATCCCTTCTAGGAGGGGATTGTAGAACCACGCCTCTCACCTTGCCTAGGTGCTAGGTCGGCTCCCCTGATAACATTGATATGATTTCTTGAATTTCAACTGGAGTTTTCTGGAATGACAGGGGAGCCCAGTTCAGAGCTGAGGACTGGTATGCCCCAATTGTCGCCCTCTAGAGTGCATTGGGGAGAACGTATTATTTTAATATCAGACAAACTTTTCATCTTGCATTAGGTTCAGAGATTTTAAGGCCAAAGGGATCATTAAATCAGTCAACCTCACATCCTTCCTAATCCTGGCCATAGAATTTCACCTGTTTTGAGTGCAATATATGTTGTGTTTAAGTAAAACACATCTTGCATCCAGCCTTGATTTGAAGACAGCCAGAGATGGAGCATCTGCCTTTTTCCTTGATAGTTTATTCCAGTAGTTAGTCACTTTGTTCTGAGGTTAAGTGTCCAGGAAGCCTTAAGGCCACATGTTCAAATACAGAGACTCAAGATCAGAACACACAGATATACACATGCTTTAAAAGCAAGGGTGTACCAAAGCAACATATTTGGAGATTTTCCACCCTTGAGCATGCAACTGCAGAAGTATTTTTCTGCGTGTGTTTTTAAAACACAGACCTCAGGGCTCCATTTTGGAAAATAACATCCTTTGGACCCATGAAAATCAGACAGAGCCTAGTTGTTTTAGATCTTGTTGGAAAGAAAGAAAGAAAGAAAGAAAGAAAGAAAGAAAGAAAGAAAGAAAGAAAGAACTACTACACAGCAATCACCATTTAAGGCAAAGGATTCAGATAATACATGGAAAATACAGCTCATATTTAATGGTACTTGTCAAAGAGTGACAAGCCCTTACCAACTTTGTCAGCCATTGCTGCTCTTTTCAGGTGGCTAATTTTGGCAATGAAAATATGAAACAAATTCACATACCACAGAGAAGCTAGTTGGATGTTTTTCCCTCTCATTCACTGTCCCCACTTTTATCCTCCTCAGCCATCTGATCTCCATAGATTCACTGAGGTATCCCTTGTATCATGTCCAGATCTTTCAGTATCATGTTGCAGCAAAACGTTATTATAATCTTATTCACAGAGGGCGGCGCAGGCTTGGATAGCAGCACACTGATAAGCATGGAAGGAAATAAAAAACACAGATCCTAACCCCATGCTAAATCCCTTTTGTGCTGTTCCAGTGGCATAAAGGGGGATTAAAGCTGCCAATAAGGCTCTGTTCTGAATTGTCCTGTCACAGATGATTCCCTAGTGCTGTAAAGCCAGTCCAGGTTATCTGCATTCTGCAGCTAGTATAAAGGGCTGTCCAAGAGCAGAAAGGGGCATTGCTAGAATGCACTGCACTGCAGCAAGCCCGGGCCAGTGGAATAAAGTGCAGAGGGTCATTCCAGAAGATGTAAATTAGAGCAGCTCAATGGGTGCTCTAGCTTGCAACAGAGGTTGATTAAGGCCTCGGTTGGCCCCAGGACTGGAGAGATAATGTCCTTTCTGCCTGCTCCTTCTCCGTATAGATGCTGAGCAAAATTCTGATGCACATAAGTCTCCAGCCCAATAATTCTCCAGTACACTTACCAATGGGTTTCTAACAAAAGGCTCAGGACTGGCCTTATCATGAGGTGAACTGAAGCTGCCTCAGGCGCCAGACTGTGGGGGAGGGGAGGGGACACTAGGACTCAGAGAATTTAGACTTTTCAAAGTTTTGGCCCAAGCGAGGGAGCATGGGGGCGTCATTTGCGCTCCCCGCCTGAGGTGCCAAAATGTTGTGGGCCGGCCCTCAAAAGGCTCTGGCAGATACCAGAAGACAATTGCTCTCACCTTGCTGCAGAGTTACCATGAAGGGCACAAATGAACCCAACAGTGGCCTAGCTGAATTACAAGGGGTCCCCGCTATAAGTCGCCCTGGTATACATCCGTTCCACACTAAAGTCGTTGACGTTTGTAGGAACTGATGTGTTATAAGTCCTCCCGTTCCCCGCTATAAGTTGTGCGAAACATTCCCCCCAATTTGCTTAAATGGGAGTCAGCTGCAGGGAAAAAGTTCCCCTCTTAAAGTTGTTTCACTATAAGTCCAAGTTTTTTGGAACGTATTTTGGACTTATAGCAAGGACCCGCTATACATGAAAAAAGCAAAGACCCTTTCAAACGAACCCTTTCAAAACCCTGGCCTCCCCAAAAATTCTAATTTCCACAGACATATCAGAGAGGAGGTTAGCCACATCTTCCAGGCAGTGAGAGGAACCTTTCCTCCCACACTGCTAAAAATCCTGCTGTTTCATTCATAAATAAAATAAGCCACAAGCTCAGTTGCTGGCAGGCACTCCCTTTTATCTTTCCCCTTGGTTGAGAAAGAGACTAGCAACATCACATTTTCAGAAAGCCAAGGGTGGTAATCACAGAACTGGATGTCATGTATTTTTTAAAGCATTTGCAGCAGCACAGCTCCAGCCCTTTTTAAAAAGAATTATAAGCATGCCAAAAATTCTTAAGAAGTTGCTTAACTCTCTTCTTTATTTATTTTTAAAATGAGAAGAATGCACTAGAAAAAGGCGACAGTCGAAAGGAGAGCTCAGAAAGTTAGCACCATTTCACTACAAGCGCTCTGGTGCTGAAATACTTATTATCTCAAATCAGCCCAGATGACATTTGAGATGTCTCAACAATTATTGGCCTGCCAGGAGTGTGTGGAATCAGCCAGTTCCTTTTCTCTTGCTATTTTTTTTTTACATGCTCAGAGTCCTCATTCATAAAATATGTAGTGAGAGCTCTTCTGAGGATGATATTGCCTATGCTGTAGACCTGATGACGGTTACTGTGCTGCTGAGACAGATATCCTGCCACAAGATAAATCAATGTAGCCAGTGGAGTTGAATTACTACATCAAGAGCTCAGTGGTTGACATACTGGCCTTCAGAATGACAGTCTGGGTTTGATCCCTGGCTGGCAGGACAATTTCGAGCTTCAGTGAGAATGTGGAATAAACACTAAGTGTGGCCCTAGTTACTATCCCCTGGGTACAGATATGAGATTTTTGCACACTCCAATGCCATGTGTTAGGGATACACTTGGCTCATTTATCTCCAGCATGCACCTGAGACAAAATGAGAACAATGAGGACTGGAATCTGGACATGCTACTAAATTAAGCAAATAAAATTATTAGCAATTGGCTAGCTGCTTTTTCTAGAACAACTTACTTTTGCAGAAGGTTGTTATAAACTAAATAAAAGAAGCATTTTTTCCTTATAGTTTTGTTATCTCCTGCCCATTTCATATCATTACGGCTTTTCTTGCAAACTCAAATATTCCATGCTCCAGTCACTGCCTGATTTTTATCCCCTTGTCTTAATATGTTCTCTAACCATCCATTTATATCTGCTTCATTTTTGCCAGGTTTAGAGTAAGTGTTTGATTTTAACCTGATGTTAGCTTCAGTGTTTCAGTGTGCCTTTGAATCTTCGGTTCTTTACATTCTAAAACCCCATCATTTCTCTCTTAGTTCAATGAGATAGATGCTCTTTTGTTCCACCTTTGGCACTTCTCACTCTTTTGCAGGCACAAGCTTAAATTAGACTGTTACTAACCTGTCCTCCTTTAATAATTTTTATGAAGTGCAGTCCAATTTTCTTTATCTTCTGTGGGGATCCATTCAATTAAGCACAGTCATAATGAATGAATGGACCCAGAGTTTTGTGACCATATTTACATCCAGATTAATGGGAACCAGGTAAGATAACTTTAAAGCTATCAATATTTTAATACCTTTCCTTTTCATTTTGCAATCTTCAGTGTCAGACACATTTAGAGTTTTTAATTTCCTCCTCAGCTGGTGAGAAATCACAGTTTATATATGGCTGTAAATTACCAGAATTTGCCTCAAAATAGATTCCTTGCAGGTCTTCCATCTTGATAGTCAGTTGAATGACTGCTCATGACACACAAACTAAGCTGCAAAGATGATCATTTATTGGCTACTGTAATGAATGTAATCTATTTATCTACATATTGCTGAGAAACCAGTATTTATCAATATCAATATTTAAATGAAGACTCAGAGAGCACTAAATGTATAACATAGGGAACTCTGAGGCAATAGAAATGCTGAACTAGATGAGATAAAAATGTCTTTTCTTATCTTACCTTTACCACTCATATTTAACTATTTTATCCAATGCAAGATGTAAAGGTTAGACCTCAAATATGAACCTGAGTCTCATTTACACTAAGGCTGTGACAGAGACATTTA
>JANRFK010002932.1:23394045-23413092 GCA_030068395.1 Apalone spinifera | reverse complement strand
AGCGGGGTGCTGTCTGTGGGGCACAGGCTGACAGTTTGGGAGGTGATGAAGGAGGGGTGGGGCGGAGCTGGGCACTGTCTGTGTGGGGCACAGACTGGCACTTAGGGGAGGTGGCGGAGAAGGGGAGGTGGCGGTATGCAAAAGAGCTGACCCCGCTCCCCCTTTCGCTTCTCTCTCCCCGCCTTGTGTCTGGCGCGGCCCCAGTTTTAACCATCGGCGCCCTTTTCCATGCCGGCATCCCTGCCGGCACCCCTGCTCTCCCTGGGTCCACCTGCCCGCTGGTTTGCATGCCAGCTGAGGTGCTGAGGTCCTTCGCGCGCTGAGGTCCTCCGCGTGCCGCCTCTGCGCAAGTGCCACAGGCCCAGAACAGCAGCGACCTGGGAGTGCATTGCCGCTGGCGGAGCTAGTGGGGAGGGGGGTGGCAGGGCGAGGGAGTGGGGCCCCTGTCACACCCTCCCACAATACCTTAAAACCTTCTCCTGGAGAAAAGGTTATGCCATGGAAAGTTTGGTTGCGGTAGGTCTTATAGTGTCCAAGTTATTAGCGCACAAACATACAAACATTCTGCTTTATATATTAGATATATATTTTTGTTAGTTTCTAAGGTGCCACAGGACTAATCATTGTTTTTAAAGTTACAGACTAACACAACTACCCCACTGAGACTTTTAACTCTGAAGAGTCATCCTAAGAGGTGAATTCTTTCTGGCTCAGCTGTTAACAATAAAGAATTGCAGAGTAATTGCTGCCCTTGGTTTCCCTTTGTCTTCAACCTCTGATCTCTCTCACATCCTTGAAACCTGACTTCTGTGCAGTAAATATTGGGTTTCCACTGTGTTAAGATTTACATGTGTGCAAATAAAAGCTGAGAACAGTTGCACTCATACCTCTTACCAAAAATAGCCTCTAATGCTTTAAAGTTACAATTGCATCATAATTACCCCACTGTTCTAAGCTGGGTAAAAAGAAGACTGGTGTTTATTAATTAGACTTCACACATCTTAAAAGAAAGAGCTAATGGGGCATTCATAAAAAAAAAAAAGAAAAGAAAAGCCTTTCACTCTGTCCTTTATGCCTCATACCAATGCAATAAACAAACATCTAAGACCCCCTCCCCCGCCGACCTCTGTTCTTGTGTAGAAACAGACAGGCTAAAACTTCATGCAGTTTTCTGTGATAACATTAATTCTTTATTGAGTTGTGTCATACAGTTTATGTTTTTAAATAGCTGGTAAATGTTGCAGAGTCATTAAAGGTTGGTTAACCTTCTCAGTCTAATTTGTCTTACAAGATACTTAATTTAATCATCTCCCCATAGAAAAGGAATGAATCATTATGTGCAGACATGTAGTGATGGCCGTATTATATTAGATCTTCATTAACCCAAGTTAATAATGGCTTTGAACTTATGGAATCCTCCCCATCTACCTTATTTCTTTTCTCCAAATTGCATCGCTCCGGTTCTGAATGCTCTATATACCATTGTTTGGTAGAAGAATAAAGTAATCACCGATGGAAAGTTTGTGCTTAAAAGTTGCACAACATTTGTAACACTTTCATAAAAAAATTACAATTTCTATTTATTAAAGAAAGCATCCTGAGAATAGTTGTTCTGTACTCCCCGGGTTAGATTCTCAGATCCTTACTCATATTGAATGGTATCTTACTCTTCAAGCAAAACCACTCATTCCAAGAAGACCTTTTGCCAAATGAGGTACGACTCTCTGAGAATAAAGATAGAAAAATCTGGTCCCATATTTGTACAAAATGGGAGCCCAGATGCGAATAGGTCCTCTGGGTGATACAGTTATAGAAATATTCCTCCTTCTCTTAAAATATTAGAGGATTTTTTAAAAAATTAAATATTGCTTCAATGTTGAAAGCAGCAACCATCTGAAAATCCTGGGTTCCAGGCTCAACACATTGTCCATCATGGATTTCTGTATGAAAATTGCACTTTGCCTTTGATCGCCTCGTCTTGATGATCTCATTGTTGTGATTCCAGAAAAAATGTGAAAGATTTGGGCTTTGAGCAGCAACTTATCAAGTTCAATCTTCCACTAGTTTGCAGGACCAGAGCATGATTTTAATCCAGCCTCTACACTGAGAGACAGATTCTTAATGTAAACTAAAGGCACCAAAGGAGTCTCAACAATTCACACCGCTGGAGAATCTGACATTGGCATTTTAGGTCCACTGAAGCTCTTGTTTTGGAAGGCTGATAGTCTTTTAAATGACCAAGGAAACAGCTGAAAGCAGAAAACATGCTGGGGGGGGGGAGGGGGGAGACAGCATTTTGGGCCTTACTCATGATCCTTTATAACTGATATAAGTGTAAGAATTACACTTGTCCATAAAAGGGCATATTACGGCTGTAACCCAGGGTGCCCGATGCACCAAAATTCAGGTCCTTTGTGAAGCATTGGAGAACTCGAGAACAACCCCATACATATGAATATGAAACAGTAAAAATAATCGTTAATACTTCTTATGCAGCACTTTTTCTCAGAAGATCTCAAAGTATTTTACAAGTGAGATCACTGACCTTTATTCCCATTTTACAGATGGAGAAGCTAAGGCACAAAGAGGGGAAGTGACTTATCCAAAGTCACCTAAAGGGTAGAAGAAGAGCTGGGAACAGAACCCAGATCAACTGAGTCCAGTACTTTTGCCACTAGACCACACTAGCTCAGCTGTTAATCAGGACATAAGTGACTAGATGACTAGTCCCTCTTCCCCCCCATCGCCCATTGCCTCTATCAAAGGGTGTGTCTAAACTACAGGGTTTTGTCGACAAAAGTGGACTTTTGTCAACAAAACTATACCTGTGTCTACACTGCTGCTGAGTTCTGTCGACATAATGTTGACAGAACTCAGCAGTTTTGTTGATGGCTGTAAACCTCATTCTATGAGGAATAATGCCTTTTGTTGACAGAGTTCTGTCAATAGAAGGCTTTATTGCATCTACACTGTCCTTTGCGTCTACACTGTCATGTCAACAAAGCGGCTTGCTTTGTCAACAGAACTGGATGTAGTCTAGATTCTTTTTGTCGACAGAAGCTTTGTCGATAGTATCTGTCGACAAAACTTCTGTCGACAAAAGCCTGTAGTCTAGACGTACCCAAAGGCAGCAAGGGAGGGGGAGCAGGAGCGGGTGCTGGGGGGGGAGCCAGCTTAAAAGCCAATCAGCTCTAAATACATTTAAAAGGCTGGTGCACAGTGGGGGGGAGGAGGAGACCCAGCGCAAGCTGGGAATTTAGCTGTGCTTTAGCCTTTCAAATGTATGAAGAGCCAGCATGCTCTTAATACATTTAAAAGGCAGAGCTCCCAGGCGGGAGCTAACCCCTGTGTGGCTCCCCTGCTTATTGACTAATCGACTAGTTGATGGAAAATCCATCGACTAATCAATTAATTGATTAAACTAAATTTAACATTCCTACTAGTTAATGGCATGTAATAAAATTTAATTATAATCAGAATAGCCCTGACTAAACTATGTATTATGGTTTGACTTACAAATGCCCATGAGTTCTAAATTTCCTTGGATAAAGGCACAGTCTTATAATTGGATTCAACAGGGCTAGATTTTCACTAGTTTTAAATATAGGAAAGGAAGACAGACACAAGTGCACAGTCACAGCCTGTGAGAAGGAAATGAAATATACCTACTATTTTAGTCAAGCCACAGAAATGCCAGAATAACTATTTTAAAATCAATGAAGTCTTGCCTTCAATACTTCAATCAATGTAATGAATGAAGAATAGTGAGAGCTGTCATTACCAAATGTAGAAGGAGTGAAGATGATAGAAAAGGGGGAATTTAGAAGATATGAGCTTGCGGTCAGCATAGAGACAACTGCTGCAATATATAAGACTAAAGTTTACGAGTTTACTGAAAATGGATTAAATAGATGATAAAAAGTCATTTTTACATTCCCATCACCCCACATGCAAAATGAGAATCAGACTCACCAAATGTATGCAGTTGTGTCAACTAAATAAACACATGCAAGGCATGGAAATGAGACAGATTATTGAAATTTTGTTGCAGAAGTAATAAATTTCAAATATGTTTAATCTAAACTATATCCTGTATCACACAGACAGAAAAGTAAAGTAGAAGCAGCACTTTTTTTTCAGATTCTGCTCCCTGGAGAGTAGCTGATAGCTTTTCACCATTATTTTTTCTATAATCAATGGCATATTTTGACCTTTCAAGCAATTAGCCTAATTCATAGAGGATGTCACTCCCTAATTACTGGAGATATCAGATTCTCAACCTCAAACAAGGCATGAGGAGATAACCTAATAAGAATGAAGAGAACAAGTGGAACAAGAGGGATGATTGAAAAAGCTAGAAAGGGGGCTGTCATCTGGAACTGAATAACAAAATAAACTTCTTGCGGAAGAACTCTACTGAATGAGCTCAGCACGAATTACTCAGCGGTATGGCCAGATTTGATGTTAATTTTGTATGGTTTGGGATGTTGGCTGTAGCCAGGTGAGGCTGAAAGCACCACAGAGAAGTTATGTGACGTAAAACTCCAAAACATGCAAAAAACAGACTCCAGTACAAATGGATGAGCCTCAGCCCAGGAGGTGGTTTAATAAATGGAATCTCTTGCTTCTCACAGCCAACTCAAAAAGTGGAATAAATGAGATTCAGGACAAAATATTCAAAACTGTGAGGAACAAATACAATTTGCATAAAAGTCTGACTACATTTGTACATCCAATTTGCACACACTCCTACTGCACAGTTACAACTGTGCATGCCAGTAGATAGTTAGATGTCTGATGGCAAATGCATATGAAAATAGTGAAATAATGTGGACATTTCTCTACAAAATCTGGGCCTTTACGTACACTGCATAATACTATCATGCATCTTGAAATTTCATGGAGAAAGTGGTTTATACAATTACAAGGTAGTTTCATCATTTCAAACAGAGAATTTAAAAGTGTTAGGCTTTTTTTTCATGACAAGAGTGGAAAAAATCTGTCAACATTTCTCTGTAGAGCTGAGTGAGCTATGAGATAGGCCATAATGCAACTAAAGAAACAAAATATAGTCGATAGCACTAAATAGTCTCCAGATTGAGAACTGGAAGAATGTATCAGGAGAACTGCAATGATGTTTTCCCGCCATAGTCCAGCCAGCGTTCCCTCCCACTTCAGGGTCCTGGATACTCAGCTGTCATTTCTCTAGAATAGAGACCCATGTCTCTCTTATCCTGACTGGACTTTTTCCCAGCCTGCACTATTCAATGCCTACACTGTGATATTCTCAACAAGCCAGACTGCCTAAACCGGCCGGTACCATGTACTGCTCTCTCTCCCAAGGCTATGAACAGCAGTAATTGCCAGCAATCACAGGTTACCAGACAGCGCTTCAGAAGTAAGCCCATTTATTTTGAGAGTCAATGCATCACATAGAAAGCATATTAAAAGAACCTACACCAATACTAATACTCTTACCAGAGACCACCTCCCAGTTGTAATAAGGGTGCTGGTAGGAATCAGTCCATCAAACCACACTAAGGAGTTTTCTGTGGCTACATGTTTTAATAATTTAGCTCAGAACTAGCCTACCCATGAATAGAGAGACTTTCCTTTATACAGCTTAGGCCTATGATCTGAGCCTCATGTAATAGGTGAGCAGCTACTTTCCTGTAACACATGCATTGTCTCAAAAGGCCATTTTTGTCTGGCACATTGTTCAAGACCGTCCTTCCTAATTCCATGCCTCGCATCGCATCTCCTTCCCTAGAGAACTTACATACAGTCCTGGTTCACATGAATCTATAAAGTTGCATTTAGTACAATGGATCCAAAGAGACAAACATAAATCAACAGGGCTTTCAAGGGTATTGAAGAAAATGGCCACATTGGTCACAGCAGCTGCACAGAATGTCAGATTTGTTTGTCACCTGTTCCTTCCCTTTCAAACACATTTAGATATTTTCATGTGTTGTAGTCAGGGCTGCTGACAGGGGGAGGGGTGGCAATGAGAGAAATTGCCCTGGGGTCCGTCTGGGGCTAGAGTCCTTTAAATTGCCAGTGGAGTGTTGTGCAGTGTGTGCTAGGCAGGGCTGAGGGGAGTGCCATGCGGTCAGTGATGCTGAGGGCTGAGTGGGGGCTGGCGTGGTGCACTCGGGGTAGGGATCAGGGCTGGCTGTCCTGACCTCGCCCATCCACCGAGGCACCGCCCCTTCTAGGACCATGGAGCTTCTCCTCCCCCCCATACACATACACATACATTGTCCAGGGACCCACGGAGGCTGTTGCTGCCAGTAGTCGTAATCTGATAAGATTTGGTGATCTCAGGTGAACAGATAGGGCCAAAGTACACTGACTTCAATAGAGTTAGATCAGCATAAAATTTGACCTTCAGTCTACAAGGGGAAACAGTGTAGATTGTGCATAGTTTTCCTGCAAAATATGTTACAGAGTCCCTGGAAGCATAGTTATAGCCTGGTTAGCATGATTCTAACTCTCCACTGACATCAACTCATTTGTTTCTATTCTTTTAAATAGATTTCATTTCCCCACAGGTATATAGCACATTATTTGTGGTTGTTTGGTAAATACACTGCAGTGGATGGGCTACTCTATTGCTATAATTTATTTCCAGAATGGTCTCAGGAAATTATTTCAACCAATTTTTCTTTCTATCAACTTGGCCATTTCCTGTGAAGGGAAAATCATTAGAGTTTTCGGATGTGTATTTTTTATTCTTGGTCCCTATAATTCACCACATTGCTGCTGGGACTGGATCTTTCTACAATAAAAAATGAATAAGCAAACTATTTCATAACTCCAGTTTTGACACAAAATGAAAATCAGGAAAACCTGGTTGCATGTATGCCCTTTCTTTTCTCAGAGTGATGCTCAGCAGAGCAGAAGACCTGAAAGAGGATACGATCTGTCCTAAATGTATTATGTGTGACATGTCAAAGAAGGGGATGGGGCGGATCACACCATTTTTAATAGTTTATAAAATGCAAGGAGGAGATTAAAATAGACTAAGGCAGCATTAAGATATTTAAATGGGCTGGATGATGAACATAGTGATAATGCATCTGATAAAACTGAAAAATTGCTGAATCATATTCTTTTAATTAGGTAATCAGATGAATTTTTAAGTGTTATCCCTTTAAGGACAATGATACTCTTGCTATTTCTACGCTCTTCTGGTTCTAGTGCTGATTAGGAAGAAATGCACTTAGCAAAACATACACTCATGCAGGGTAGGATCCCTCTTGAGATTTCACTGTATACACAGAAGTGTGGAATTTGATCTTGAATGATAATAATAACTGAAGTGAGTAAATCTGGGTCATGTTGAGAGAAGCAGGTTCTCTTGCTGTGTCACATTTAAGTTAACATCTCCCTTTTCATTTGGTAGAGAATAGTTTTGGATTTTTAAGGGTACAGGTATCATTAATTTTGTCTGAAACTACCCAGTATAATATTCCACAAATTGAAGAGTCAAAGAACCAGCTTATACATTGAGACACTTTCATCAAATTTCTGGTATGCACCCACTCACCACCCACATGCTCTTTGACATATAGTTTCAAAAACAAGTCTCCCTTCCACTGTGGCTTAGATACTCAGCTGGTGTCAATCACTGTCGTTCCAGTGAAATCAATACAATTTACATATGATGAAGACCTGTCCCTATATATTCACATATATCCATTGATATGTGGCAACCCACTGCTTCCTGTTCATGAGTACGTTATGATGTCTTTATTTGCTCATTCCATTGGGCACTTAATATTGGTTTAAAAGTCTGGCTATGGGTTCTTCTAAATGCTCTTCTTTTACTAAGGCCCTGGCATGACAAAGCACTTGTAGACCTGCTTAACTTAAAACACGTATTTAAGTTCATCCTAATTCAGCAAATTGCTTAAGCATATATCCAAGTCCAATTGGTTTAACTGAGATTTAAGCACACATTTAAAGGCTTTGCTGAATCAAGGCCTTAAATAAAGAATAATGAAAATTATTTGCTTCAAGTTCGTAAAATCGCTGTCTGTATTAAAGTTGCGATTATTAGCTTCAGCGTAATAGTTTTGGACTGATTCAAAGTCAAAAGGGAAGGAAGTGTTTTTCACTTAGGATACGTCTAGACTACAAGCCTCTTTCAAAAGAGACTTTTTCGAAAGATACTTTTGAAAAAGCCTCTTTCGAAAAAGAGCGTCTAGACTACAAGCAGATTTTTCAAAAAAGCGAGACACTTTTTTGAAAGAGAGTCTAGATACTCTCTTTCGAAAAAGCACAGTTTGCATTCAATAGCGCCTTTTTTCGAAAGAGTACTTTCGAAAAAAGGCACTGTTCCTCGTAAAACGAGGTTTACTGAGATAAAAAAAACTGCCGCGTTCTTTCGATTTACTTTCAAAAGAATGCAGCTGCAGTCTAGATGCAGGTGACGTTTTTTCGAAAAAACCCTGTAGTCTAGACATACCCTTACTGTCTTCTGCCAGTTTTAATAAATGATGGTTTCTATAGCCACTGACTCTGGAACTTTACCTTTGTCATTCTCATTTCCTCTCACAACCATTTTACCACCTACAACACTCCCCCTTGTAATTTAAGTGGAAATACAACCTATGGGATGATGAGCAGCTTTTTAACTGTACTATCAAGTGAATGAGGAGAGAGAGCCAGTAACTCAGACCTTCAGTTCTTCACACAAGTCTCTGTACAAATGCAACTATACACCTTAAAGGATTCATTTCACAAGCCTTAAATTGCAGTTTAATTTGAAAACTAATTCAGCCCCATAATTGGCTTTCTGTTCAAATCACTGACGCTAAAGATTTAAATTCTTAATATTCAGATGATTTTCAAGTATCTATCCCCATCTGTGCATTAGTCCATGGTGTTAATCTCTCAAGGGAATCTCTGCTAGCATGGAAATAACAAACAACTGGGACACTAATAGCATATGCTACTTTGAAAAAAAATCCCTGGTATTATACAGAATATTTATTTTTATGAGCTTTCTTTAACACAATTTGCTACATGTAGATTTTGCTTCCAGCTATTTCATTTTTTTAGGTTACATCAATATCATGAAACATACTATCAGAATTGCACAGAATTAGGGTGAGGCAGCAAATGTTAATTATAGTTTCATGTGAGGAATATCAATTATAAGGTTTTGTTTTGATAAAATCTAAAGGTTTCGTTCCAATTTTGACTTTATGCGTTATATTATGTAATATATTATAAAAATTGAAAGGAAAAGATGTTTTGGAATAGGAACTCAAAACATTCTGCTCCAACATTCTGCTCCACAAAGGTCTAACAAGTTTTGACTTTATCAGGATGCTTCACTCCCAGAGCATTTCGTTTTTGTTATTTCAAAGCAAAATTTGGTCCAAAACATTTCACTCTTGACAAATTGGCATTTTCCTCTGAAATAACCTTCAGTCGGAAGATTTCCAATAAGTTTTATGCGGGACACATTTTAATATTAATCCGTTACTCCCTTCCTGCCTACACTAGGTGCAATACTGGACTCTTTGAAGTCCATAGCTAAACTCCAATCAATTTTCATAAGGTTGAAACTTCACCTCTCCCTATTTTTTGTTTCATTCTTTAGCACATTTTTAAATTGAAGAGAAGAGTTGAGACCAGTTTCTTACTCCTGAAAATCCAATTCTCACCCAACATTACACCCCACTTCCCATTCCTTGGATCCCACAATCCTATACAAGCACTGGTGTAAAACTCTAGTAGCTAACGTTTGTGTCAAGCAATAACTGGTAACTGGTAAAAATATTTGCAGAGGATTCTGTGAAGCATGGTGAGAAGAAGAAGAAGAATGTTTTCCCTGGCTGTTACCCATTGAGCTAGTTTGCCTTGGTTCACAGAAATAAACTTTAAAGGTCCAACAGAATTCTTGCAGCATGTACTACATTCAGAAAAGAAGCTGTGCAATCCATACAGCTTTATCAGCTCTTGAAAGGAAAGTTCCACAGTTATGAGGGAACTAGAACTTTGCTGATTAAGGCTGCTGGAGGGACCAAGGGAATTTCAGCTCTAGCTTGCAGCAGCATTTTTTAAAATATAGCTGTGTTCTTCATATAGAAGCAAAGTTCAAAGAAGCAGAACATTTTCAATGTGAGTAAAACATGGCCCTTTTAAGATACACTTTCAAACAGTGGTGCATTAAATCAAAAACAACTTGAGTGTCTGTAAGAGGGGGGAACTGATTCTGTGGGGAAAAATATCACACATAACTATTCATGTTCTGTGTTTATTTGGAAGGCCCCACATTTAAAAAACTAAAGGGTTCATTTGCATAACCTCAGACTAAATAAACTGGAACTAGCAAAGAAGAATTTATTGCAGAGTATCAAAGAAGGGAAATGAGATACAATTCAATACAATATCTAGCATGCATCTGGGGATTGTACAAGGACCAGAGAATGACACCCTTACTCATACTGAGTATTACCTTACCATGCAAGGGTAATTCTATTAATTTCAAAGGGATAACTCATGACATATGGTACCATTCAGTTTAAGGAAAGAAGAATATTAGACAACCATAAATATAGATTATAATTAACATGACTTGAGCTAAGGTGTGCACTCCTGGCCAGGTTTGATTTCAGTGGTGGCTTGCACATTTCAGATAGTATATTCTCTGGAAACCTGGGCAGTCTGTTGGAGTCAGAGTGACATGCATTCCCTTAAGGCTTGCTCACCAGAAAAGGTCAGACCTTCTTAAGACATGTCTCTCCATTCTTCTGCAGCAATATTCTCCTGGTCAATCTAGAATGGCCAAGGAAGGCTATTTCTATTGTTGAAGGAGCTGAATCCATATTAACTCCTCATTCTGCTCACGGGCCAGCAAAGTTTGCCAACTCTGCAGTGAGTATGCTGCAGCATTCTCTGGGTCACACTTAGTATTTATGGAGCCCTATTAAACTGGTGCCCCTATGGCCCATGGCAGCCAGGGATGGGGGGGAACAATGATTTTTTTAGAGATGTGACTTTATAATCTTCAGCAACACACTACTGAATTATTTTTAAAGCAAATTATAAGCTAAGGCCCTGTAGACCAACACAGTAAATCCAGGAACCAACATTACTGTATATAGCTGGGGCTGGCGAATGCTTGTTAAATGGCTTCATTAGCACTTGAATGGCTTTTTCACAGGTTTGATGTTCTGCTAATAGGTCTGGCAGGCTTTTTCACTTTTAAATTAGCTAGATCATCTCCAGAGGAAGCAGAGGCACAGAACAGGGATAGGAAAAGGCAGATGGGTGGACATTAAGACCCAGTGGTGCCCCAAATTTTTGGGTGCCCTACTATACAACTGCATGTCCTGCGTGTGGGTAACGATGGTTCTGAGAAGTTTCTTGAGGCACTAACCCTTCTGAAACACACTCCCCTTTGGCTGGGACAACTCCACTCTACTCATTACTCAGGGATGTACTGCAATGGCACAACAGAGTGCTTTATTCATTTCAGAGGTGTTGTGCTCTACTGACCCTCTTAATCAGCTACACAGGGGCGCTCTCTTTTATCTCAAGGTCACTGTGCTCTCGTCCTCTCCATATATTTGATGCTGTCTGGGAAATTTCCATGAGTCAGATCTTGAGTTTTTTACTGTTTTTATTGGGGCAAAATTTCCACTAATTTCAGAGGGACTTTGGCTCCTGGTAGTAGTTACTCTCTTAGGCTGTCTAGACTACATCCCTTTCTCGAAAAAGGGATGTAAATTAGACACTTTGAAATTGCAAATTAAGCCGGGATTTACATTTCCCATGCTTCATTTGCAAAATGGTGGTTGCATTTTTTTTCGACACAGAGATTTTCAATAGAAAAATGGCAGTTTAGATGGGGATCTTTTGAAAGTAAAACCCTTTTTTGAAAGATCCTGTATTCCTCAAAAAATGAGGTTTACAGGATCTTTTGAAAAAGGAGTTTATTTTCGAAAGATCCCCATCTAAACTGCCGTTTTTCTATCGAAAAGCCCCATGTCGAAAAAACCGCAGCCGCCATTATGCAAATGAAGCATGGGAAATTTAAATCCCAGCTTCATTTGCAATTTTGAAGTGTCTAATTTACATCTCTTTTTCGAGAAAAGGGATGTAGTCTAGACACATCCTTAAAGTTAACATTTATCCATGGTAGTAGAGTTTCTTTCCTAAGTTAAAATATATAAAAATACCTTATAATGTGGTAATTGAATAAATACAGGCTTTTAAACATTGACCACTGTATATGGACACATGGAAGCATCAGAAACAGTATTCAAAGGGCTAGTCAGAGATGAATAGTTGTAGTCCCAAAGAAGAGTTTATTAGGAGCAAAGTAAGCCTTTTATGGCAAATGAATACTGAACTGCTATATCATATAAGACTTTTTCTCCATCCTGCTTGAAGCAAAACTGCATGAGTCTGTACATAAAATGTAATGCATTGCTGAATCAATAGTGAATGCACTTTGCCATTTGTTTTCTGAAAGCTATTTGTTACCTTTCATTTATTGATCATTATGATGAATAATTAGGAATCCTGGGCAGCAAGGATTTTTTTTGGTTTTGTTTTGTTTTTTTGTATTGTACAAAGACTATTAGGGTATGTCTACACTGCAGAGGAAGATAATAGCTGCTGCTGTCGATCTTCCAGGATTCGAATTAGCAGTCGACTTAAGACAGCTAATTTGATCCGAGTGGGGCACTTCTGTCAATACCGATAACCCTCATTTCACAAGGAGTAAGGCAAGTCAAAGGAAGAGTGTTCTTCCTTGACCTTTTTGCAGTGTACACAGTGACAAAAGCTGAGTTAAACTACTTCGATTTCAGCTACGCAATTAATATAGCTGAAGTTGCATATCTTAATTCGATCTTGTTCTGTAGTGTATTGTACCTTCTTACTACTGTAATTTCCTGATATAAGTTGAGTGAAAAAAAAATGTATCCAAGTCTCTGAGAGCTTTATGATTATCTAGATATATCATGTACTTCATTTTAGCTATATATATCTCCAAACAAAACAGTGATGCCCCAGCTGGAATACAGCCGGTCCCCAAGTTACGAAAGGGTTATGGACCAAACACTTGGCCGTAACTCTAAATGTTCGTAAGTCAGACCACATTGAGTTACATTGTGACCGTGCTGTTCGTAAGTGCGGGTCGCGTTCATAACTCAGGGACCGCCTTTACGACAGTGTAATGGGAGGTTTGGTTGTAAATGTGAATGGTCGTAAATCGACCGTTTGTAACTTGGGGACTGGCTGTAAGGTGAGGAGGGTACAAGATGCACAACTTAACATTATGGCTTCTCCAGTATTATCTCAACATTACATGTTTGCAGAAAGATGGCACCAGACACCCAAGTTCCCCAGAAAGCTTAAAGAGGCAAGGAACATCAATTCAACAACTAGTATAAACCTTTAAAAGTATACTGATTAAACAAGAAAGGAGGGGAAATAAATACATCAAAGGCAAATGTAATTGCTTTGGAATAAAACAGAGTGCTTCCCATTTACCTGCCTTAAAGGCAGACATACTGGTCTGGGATGCAGAATACCAAAAATCACTTGTATAACCAGAGGCATAAGTATTTTGTAGTCCTATCCTGATTTAATGGCTTATAGGCTTATCTGGATTTCAAACAAGAAAGGGCTGCAATTTACTCCTTCCATCATCCTAATGAGCAGAGCTAGTTAAACATTTGGGAACACTTTCAATATTGATTTGTTTTAGAATAAGATGTGGGAAATCTGATTTGTTATGGAAATATCATGAGCATCATGGCTTATTTCAATAAGCACTTCAGAGCTTGATAACTTGTATGTGGAAGCCTCCATGTGGCTTCAATGCAATGGGGGGGAGGGGGCAACTTCCTCTGTGAAAGAGTCATTAGAATGATCAGTTCAGTTTCTTTACAGCCTAATTCTGAGGCTCAGAATCTGGATGAGAATGCTGAAGCTTTGGTGCATCTCTATCTCAAACATACCAAGAGGAAGTTGTGTAATGTTCTTTCCTCAAGAAATAATGTCACGCTTTGTCCCCACTACATGTCATCACAACAGCCATTCTTCACAGTGCTGAAAGACAATCAATCAGGATTGCAATTCACCTTGTTAAAAATAGTGGCCTCGGGAGACTTCTCTATGACAACTACCTCAGGCAGCAGAGAAGTAATGATAAATGTTTGCTGACACAAACCAAAAGTCATGTGATATTTAACCCTTCTATCTATAAACAACTGAAGATAAATTTATCCGGGGGAAAAAAAATCTCATTAAAGCTTCAGGTGCTTTGTATTTTATAGCAGATTACCAAAAAATAGTTTTTACAACAATCTCCACTTCTTTGCTATATAAGGAATGCATTCATATTGGTTATATGCAACAATAAGCTAAAGCAAACTATTTACCATATTCTAAATTTCCTAATTTTTGTTCTGCCCCGATAAGGAATCAACAATATATTTGGAAAGGAAATGATAAAAAAGGCTATTTTTTTCCAAAGACTTTTAAAATGGCCTCAACTCTATGCTCAGATGTAGTACTCACTGATTTTGCATGAGAGTTTGCACAGAGGTGTTTTTTTTTTTAATCTGGTCTCAGATCTCTGCATAATTCATCATTGGCAGAAAAACCATGACACAAGAGCATATGCTATGAAATTAATGTGAACCTTAAAATTTCCTAGAATGATTTTTGGATCAAGTCCCATATGAGTTAGTTGGTTTTGCACAACTTTCTTGGAATCAGAGTGGATGGTAAATACTGAGCTTACAAATGACTAGATTAAGTTTCAGACAGTCAAACACACAATATCTCAAGTGTACAGTCAGGTAAAATTCAAGATGATTGTAGGGTTTGCTTTTCTTATTAGAATTCTGTCATTATTACTGTACCGTTTCCATGTTGCTGTAGACCACTGTAAATATAACAGATATATGAGACAGGCAACACCAAAATTGATTTTACAAAGCTTCAGCGGACAGTTGCTTTTGCAAATAAAACTTCCAAGTTGTGTCATTTGGACAAAGGTCCCATTTTATCCAACTCTACACCTCCTCCCCTTCTAAGTGTGTGATAGTGCAGCTTAATTGTTCTAGTGTTCTTCAAACTTTAACAAAAAACAACAATCTCTAAGCATCATGGGGAGACCTGAAACATGTGATCAAATTAACTTGTGTGCCTTGTATTTGAAGAGTTAGACTTATCGTAAGAGTTTTTCCAACTCTACCTGGTTTAGATCCTTCATCAACAGATCCATTATAGACTTGGTTTATAAACTCAGGCCTGTTGTCATTCATATCAATCACATAGATGTAGAGGTCAATGGGGTTCTCCACTTTGTTTCCATTCATATCCACTGCATGAGCCCTCAGCTGGAAATAAACAAAGTGGAAGTATAATGTGAGTGGCAGAATCAAATGGATTTTTTTCCAAGTCACTTCAGCACTTATATTCTTTCCAAAAGTTAAACAATATGAGTGTCAGTTCTATAGATGTACCAACAGATAATTGTTTTCATCTAGGCTCTGCAGGACATATAACATTTCGCATCAGGGCTGAACATTAAAATAACCCTACAAAAATAATAGAAAAGAGAAACAGATATAATTTTATTATTAGCTAAAAGGATTTTTTTTTCTCCACTGCTAATAAATCACTAAATTTAAGTAGTTCAAGAAAAGTAGTAATTGTTACTTGGCAATCTCAAAAGACTAATTTTTGCTTACTGTTATTTTGCCCAGGTCACAAGAACTTCAACAACTTACCATGGAATCTTAAATTGCTTTGTGGCCCCTATAACAAGTGGTAATTAATAAGTACTATTTGTATTGTGTAGCACCTAGGAGCACTAGTCATTTACAGCAACCATTGTCTTAGGCACCCTAGAAACATTGAACCAAAAAATGGCCCCTTCCCTATATTTATTCAGTGTCTTCAAAGGGAAGAAACCATGTATCGTTAAGAATGGGATGCCCATCTCAACATTAATTACAGCATCAGTGATGCAACGTTATAATAGCCAGTACTGTACTGCTGAGTTCTCAGTTAAAATGGCACTGCGACTCCATCTTATTAGAAATAGGAACTAGGAAACCGAGACCATCTGTTTTCATAATAAAAGGGACAGATACAGCATGTCAAAATGAGTAATTAATAAAACAAAGCAATCAACAATAGTCTGGAACAATCAGTAATCAGGTGAGAGAAAAAAATGGATAGCTCCTTCATTATATGGAACAGATGGCTGCTCTAAATGGGGTGTGCACTGAATGTATTTTATTGAAGCTGTCTTGGAAAAAGGCCTGGCCATGAAAGTCTTGCATTGTGCCTGACTTAAGTTGGCCAATGGAGAGACATCTGGCTCTGGGAGAGCACTGAAGCTTCAATTTTGTCACTTTCCCTCATTTCAGTACCAGTGAGCACTGCTGAATCCCTGTACTGACATAAAAATCAGGGACAGTGTTCAAAACCTCAGGGGCAGACTCTGAACTACTAATGAACAAAGAATGAAAACTCTGCATAAAAGGAGTTTGGTGAAATTGCTGTCTAGATAAACAGGACTGTCACTTACACATCCGATATACAAGCAGGCGTGCCCAATCGGCCCTTAGTGAATTCTTCATATTATACCAGCTGCTATCATGCTTTCCCCTACAAGACTCCTTCTGTATAATGTCATGGATTTTCAGATGTGCTGGTATCAACATTTCTCATTGACTTCAACTGAAGTTGCAGATTCTTAGCACTTCTAAAATTTAGGCCCAATGTGTCAAAGTAATATGTAGTTCTTCTAATGCATGGCACATAAGGTTGCTAATTGTATTTAATATTGATTTCAGACTTTTCCTTTTGCCAAGACTATGATTGATGGGATTTTACCCCTTTCTGTATATTTTCAAAAAGGCTTAACAAATATAATCAGGCATTATTTGATATGCTGGATTGAGATCTAATCCAGGGTAGAGAGCAAACTACCACACAAACTGTGAAGGTGGGGGAAAAAATTTAAAAGCTTAAAAATCACATTTTTAAAAAGTCTGACTTTGGTTTTAATATAGCCTATATCATTTGTGTTCCCTGATTCTTAGTGCTCTTAATATTTGCATTCACGCCTATGCATAAACGGCTTTGACTTGTGTCAGCAGAGCTATCCTTCATTATGTCAGCTGTAGCAATTCAATAACTTTTCCAAGTCAAAGGTCAGAATGTCTTTGAAAAAAAGTAATTCGGAGCTAAAATTAAAGTTATTATCTTCAAACTGAAGCCTCACTGGATTCCTTCTTGCTGCAGTTTCAGGAGCGGAAACGCTGAGATAAAGCAGAGTGCAAAACCGATATCTTTCTCTTTCAGATCTGGCTCCCCCATTCCCCCAAATTTTAATTACATTTGATAGCTCTTGTTTGAAATCTTTTGGAATAAGTAATTTCTCAGCACTGCACGTCTATCTACTTGTCACACACACCAAGCCTGCATAAAGATGCATACGTTCCTGATTCACTTAAGAAAAAAGAATCAATAAGCAAGACTGTAGTCATGTCACTAAACCTGCAGTGAGGCACACGCACGAGACTCCTCCTCCTCCATGGTAACATCAGAATTTGAGACTCCAAATGGAATGCTGGAGGTGAGAACAGTACTTGAATGTATGCACATTTGAACTAGGGCTTGCACCCCTGACGAATTGAAGTTAGTGATGTGCATCCCTCATTCATCCTTCTTGTATGATTGTTACTGCTTCCCTTTCTGACCATGTTTTCTCTCCTCCTCTCTTTTTTCTGTTTTCCGTGTGGTGTGTGTCCGTCCATGGGGTGTGCACACATGTGTGCACGGGGTGTGCACGTGTGCGCACATGTGCATATACCCACACATACTCTTTTGGTTGTTTCTTATTACTCCTACCTGACAATGACCTTCCTCCATCGCATGCGTGCACACACGCTTTTGGTGGTTGTTTATTTCTCTTACCTGACAATGACCTTCCTCCATATCCCCTCTTTCTCTCGTAGACTATATACTCATTACCTGGGGGTCAGGACCATCTGCTAGTTTCAACTGCAGCTGACATGAACTCCATGGGAAAAAGAAGCTCATGCTAGCAGGCTAGTCTATAATAATGCAGGAGAGTAGTTCCTGGGGCTGGCTGCTTTAGAGGTCATTGCCGGAGCAGGCAGGGAAGGCAGGTGGCTTTCAAGGGGCCACCTGCTGCTTTGAGGCACACTTAAAGAGGGCTAGGGTGAAGAAGATATAAGGTAGCTTTCCCTACCCTCTTCCATCTTCTTTTCTGTCCTGCAGTCTGTCCCATGCTTGAAGTAGCCTTGAGCATTCAGATTGAGAAACACAGACCCCCCACCTTATGAAGCCCAGCGTATTTTACACTTTCTTGCTCCACAAGTATATATGACTACGTCTTATTTATTCAGTAGGCATGATTTAGTCTCACACAGTGCTCAGCGGGCAGGGCAGCAATCAAGTTCCATCTGCTACATGATGGATGTTGTGATGAGACAACGGATGGGATGAGAAGTTGATACACTGAAGTGTTTTTTCATGGAATGTGAGTGTTCGGGGCAAGGTGACAAAACTACGGTCATGTTTACTCCTGGCAACTGGAAAGGAGCACAATCCCATTCAGGAAGGGATTAAAAAACTTCTGTAACTTCAGAAACCATTCTTTGAAAGGCCAGTTGCCATAGCCTCAGGTAGGAGAGAAGGTAGGAGCATACAAAAACATTCAAATGGGAGACCATCAGGTGCAATTTCAAACTGAGTGCTTGCTGGGGTATTTAGTAACTGTTCATTAAAGCTGACATTAAACATTAACGTAATCACCAAGAGAATGGTCTTGGCTGCAAATTAGAGAAAGAATAAATATGACTAATGGAAAATGTTGCAATCCAACAGCCATTGCATAGGATTCATAAATATAAATAAAGTCTAGCTCGTTGTTCAGATCCTCTGCCGATGGAAGTAGTCATAGTTCTAATTTGTAGTTGGCCAGTCCCCACGAACAAATATTTTTAAAAGTATGGCAATCTTCAT
>JANRFK010002932.1:23368155-23378580 GCA_030068395.1 Apalone spinifera | reverse complement strand
GTTAGTCTATAAGGTGCCACAGGACTCCTCGCCGCTTTTCCAATATACCATGTAACACACAACAACCGTATTACACTCAGCAATGCTGCTGTGAAATATGCTATATCATGATATAATAGGAAGTTAAATTGGACTTATTTTGTCATGGTATAATATTTGCTAATTGATACAAAACAAGTCATTTTACAGTTCACAGGGAAGATGTACCCAGTTGGGGATGTATCTAGGCCAGTGTTTCTCAAAGTGGTCCACAAAATCACTTTGAGAAACCTATTTTAAATAAACAGATGCACCAGTCTGTTTATTTACCAGTGCTGTGGTCACGGAACTTCACAGCTTTTATTAGCTCTGTTTCATCATTTGCAGCCAAGGGGAGCTGTGGGAAGTGGTGTGGGCTGGGCTGCCACTTTCCGCAGCTCCCCTTGGCTGCAAATGCGAAACGGAGCCAATAGGAGCCGCGAGGCTCTGTGGCTGTGGTGCCAGTATATAAACCAGTGCAGCCAGTGAACAGGTTTCTCAAAGTGTCTTTGCAGACCACTTTGAGAAACACTCACCTAGGCAAAGCAAAATGAGGAATTTATCCTCCGTTTTACTTTTTACTAACAAACTGAAAAATAAGATGATAGCCTGATCTGCTCTGATGTGATTCTGAATATGTCCTCCAAAACTGCCCCATCCCGCAAAGCCTCATATGAAATTTTGAACAGCAACATTAGAATTTGCATGACTTCTGTATACTTGAACCTGATTTTTTTGTTTTACACAAAACACCATAATTATTAATAGCCATGTAGAACAGTCTCAATGCTAAGCAAAAAATATTTTTTATTATTATGTTTTTAACTATTTTGCCCATTACAAGGACCAAATGGAAAGTAATTGAAGGGTATATTCTATCAAATATTCAAAGTGTTGTATGGAAACCAAGAAATGCAAACACATTCAAATCCTTTAAGTCAGCACACTTAAGAGTTAATTTAAGCAGTCTAAGTTTGGCTCATTAATTTTAGTGGAAATATTTTAATTCAACTACATCTTATTGCTCATTGAGATTCCTACACAGAGTTTTTTTAAAAAACTGAATTTGCAGTATGTTTAAGAATCGTTCATGTACATGTTCTCAGTTCTAATTTCACAATCTCTTTATAAATTAGTAAAAAGGTAGATTTCTAAGACTGAATCTCCAATCATATTACCGCCCATTGACTTTGAAACATATTTGTTTTCAGTAAGCATGATCAAAAGTCCAACTGACAGCTAATAATTAAGTAAGAGAAGTATGGAGACCCATGGAGTTCGGGTAATATTCATTAACTTCTCTCCTCTATTAGTATACCTTCCGGTGACCTCAAGCTACTAGGTAGCAAGAAAGAAAGAAAGAAAGAAAGGAAACTACAATTGTCTTCTGAATAATTTGTCTTTGCTGGGGCTTGAAAAAAGGATCCTGAGACCTGAAAGAAAAAGTGCTACCACACTTGAGCTAAAGATGAATTCCCATTAACTAGGTAAGCCGAGTTAGTGCACAAGCCTCCAGCCACTAGAATACAAATCTATTGTCATAGGTAGTATCTACAAACAAGCTGACTGGGAGGGGACCTTTTCCCCCTTTAAGAGGGCTGACAAACAGAGAAAGGTTGGAAATATCAAATGGGGTTGAGTTATTGATTTCTTCTGTCTCTCTCTGCACTAATACCACCATTCCTAAGGAAGATCTTAAAAGACTTTAAAAATACACAAAAACCTAACTGGGGAGGTCTTGCTCATTAGCCTGGTGTTCCCTTAGTCCTAGTGGCCTGATGGCAGGTTGAATCCCCTGGAAACTCTTCCCAATAAGATTTGTAATTGATTTAACTTAATGCCAAAAGTAAACAAAAATAGTATACCATAGTCCTTTAGAGTTCAAGAATGTCTTTCTTCTATATTAAAGCCAATGCTTTTACATCTCAATCATAGGATCTGTGTGGGTAAAATGAGATGCTGCAAAACATTAAAATAAAAGGGAATAAACCTCATGGTTGCTACCATATTTCTATGCAGCTTTCTAGCAACAATGGGTACTCTCTGAAAGCCCCAGTAACATCACCACAAAGCTGCTTTGCCTCCAAGCTGATGCTTACCAGGAGAAGTCTGTTTCTTGCACATTGACCCTCTGAGTAGGGCAGCAAAGGAAATCTCGTAAATTATGGAATTGCATTGGAGCCTCCAATGTTCTGGTTCTTTTACTTCTGCCAGTCTTTCCCCAACAAAACAGTTTCTATTCATAAGCAAGAGCCTGTATGGATGTGATTCCCCTAATCCCAATCCCTTCCCCCAGTTATTCTTTTAATTCAGCATTTTCCCTCCAGGTTTTTCTAGTTTGTTTATTTAGGTTTTGTCTTTCTTCCCTGTGTACAATGGAGGGGAAGATGTAACAACAAGCAAAAGTGAAAAGCAGAATCCAAACCACACTTGATAACGAGACCTTTATGTGTTTCAGAAAATCTCCTTTGCCAATACAATCATATGAGCTATTACAAGTCCCCAAGACTTTGCAAAGTGTCAATATTAATTGCACTGGCCATCAGCTGTATTTTAGATTTGCTGTAATATCACTTGCAATTGCAGAGCACTTGCATCATAGCATGAGTTGATTGCCTGGATGCTGCAGGACTAAGTGACCATTGGACTCTTATCTACTGGTGCCAGAGTTTTGATGCCACAGTCATCAGGTCTCTTCTTCTTTACTGGTGAAGATTCAATCTACTTTAATTTGTTGCATGGTCTTCATGATTAGCTAATTAAGCAACCTTCATTACTTGTTATTATGAAGGTCGAAAAGCTAATGCATCTGTAACAGGAAGTGGCCAAAGCTAATGGGTCTTCCACATGTAATGCTAATAAGCAATATGTACGGTTCTCCAGTTTTTTTGCAATAGTTTTAGCTTTCATATTGGAAAATGGTATCACATTCTGGAAATAGTGAAAAATATAATGTGTGTGTGTGTGAGAGAGAGAGAGAGTGTGCACAAGTGGATAGAAAAGGAATATTATTTAAAGATCTAGAATATATAGCACTGTGTTACACATTTTTTAAAACAGCAAGAAATCAGATGCCCACACCTGCAGATCCCACACTGTCGAAGCTCTCATCATGAAAGCTGGTAGGGCACAAAGTGGCTTGGATGTAATTAAGAGCACGTCCAATGGAGCAACAGCCACTTCCAAGAGCAGAGAATTTGGCCGAGATGATTTCTTAAACTACTGGGGCTATTTCATTTGGTCTGATCTCAAATCATGCAAGATACCAGGGCTCCTTAATAAATGATGGGGAGGGGGGGCTGATTCTGACAGACAGGGCTCCATCCATTTATGAAGATCTGTCTTGCATGGTGGAAGTTTGAACCAAATCAAATTGCTCTGGTAGCTCAGGAAAGAGCTCTAATAATTTGTCATGATGGGAAAGTCACTGTTCTACATGCTACAGGAGGACATTTTCCATTTTCTATTTATAAAGGGGTACATCCTGACATACTTATTCATAATTTAGTCCTGCAACCCTTCCTCAAGCAGCTAGCCAGTGACACCTATGTACAAGTGAAGACTAAACAAAAACCAAGTAAGAATACTGGGATTTAGCTCAAAAGTCTTTTCTAAACGAGTCCTTGCTGTGGGTCCATCCAGGAGCCTTCCATTAGCTTTCATCACCAGAGCCGGATTAAGACATGCTGAGGCCCTAAGCTATGTCAAGTTTAAGAGGCCCCATAGTATTACTAAAAAATGTGCACTATTCTAACAGAAAGAACAATGAAAATAGAGAGAATAAAGATTTATATTTGCATATATACCAATACATAGGTGAGGATGCAATTAAAAACTAGTAATATTTGTTTGTATTTAGAGGCCCCTCATAAACTGAGGCCCTAAACTGTAACTTACTTAGCTTGTGCATAAATCTACAAAGTCAATGTAGGAAAGAGAGACCAGCCCTCTCCTGGGAGTGGTAGTATATAAAGAATAAAACCACTTGTTCCATGAGATTAGAAGAGCTAGCAAATTTTGTGCTTAGCTGGGTTAACTATATCACGGTAACTAACAAGTCCAGGTCTCAGCTAGTATAAATCAGGGTACCCCATTGGCTTTAATTCACCCCACCTGAGGATCTGGTCCAAGCTGTTTAAAAAAAAATTAAATTGCACATCACACCAGAGAAAAAAGAATAGTCACCGTACAGCCAACACAGAGGCATTTCGACACAAGTTCCATTCCTCTCGGTATCACAGTGTGGAGGCAGCAAAAAGGTAAAGAAACAGACACTTCTATATCTTCATGAAGGGAAGTTTTTTCCACTCTCATGGGATATAATGTGTCTTAGTGTGACCTTTACTTCCATAATAAGCTATATCTTTCCCCCTGTTGTCTAGCTCTCCTGACCTTACACAGCAATGTATTTCAATTCGCATTCTGTACCATACCTACAGACACCACTGATCACACATGGCAGGATTAAAATCACTATCCTCAACCTTAAATGAAACTTCTAGGCTTGTTTACAAGCAGCTAACAATGTATAACATTGGACAAAAAAATAAAATTCTCCATTTCTAAGTTTGGGGCAATAAAATCTGTTTAGATTAATTTTAGGATATTACTTTGTGGATGCTTGAAGGGCAGAGATTAAGAATCTTATTAGTGTATCAAATATGCTGATCCCTAAGTGTATTTTTACACTGAACATTGTATTTAGTCTCTTTAATGACCCTAGTTATGTCACAAGATACTTGCCTTCTATCGCATATATCACATTCTATAGAATATATAGAAAAATAATTTCATTCATCGGCAAAGGGATGAGTTAACCTGAAACGATTGAAAATATAGCTCTTTTAAAAATTGCGTACTTATTTCGAGTCAATTTCAAAATAGCTTCTTTCAAAAAGTGGTGCTACACAGCACTTATTTCGAAATAAATCGCTATTCCAAAATGTCCCTTCTTCCTCGTGGAATGAGGTTTACAGGGACGTCGGAATAGTGAGCCCGTTATATTTCAAAATAACGGGCGCACTCAAAAGATGCAGAATAGTTATTTTGCTATACCGCCGGTATCCCGAAATAGTGCTGCAGTATAGATGTAGCCTAAGTGGCCTGGGGGCCAGATATGGACATTTCCACAGCTCCCCTTGGCTATCTGGCAATCTGTGGCTAACAGGAACTGCAAATGTCTGTACCACAGTTGTGCAGGTAAATAAAGCACCGCCGGCCTGCCAGGGACTAACCTGAGTGAACCATGTCCAGGCTGCAGGCCACTCATTTCCCACCCCAGCGTGAGGGCCCAAAATCTGTCCTTGGATGAGCACGTATGCTTCTTTTTACCAAGGACAAAGGCAGCTGTACACGAACACCCAAGCGCAGCATTTCTTCCTTAAAATGTACTGCCAAAGAGTGTTGGGACTCCAACAACAAAGTATAAAAAGTACTGACAAATGAACAAAAGTCAAGGATATGGCAACACACATTCGTACATGTCATATGTACCATACATGCCCACTGTACGTGTGGTGCATAAATACACACACATACCCTGCACACACTGTGCAAAAACATACACACACATTGTCTACATCTCACACATACCACACTTGTAAACATTATATGCACAGTGTACACTAATAGATACATATGCACCACACACACACACACACACATATGAGCATGCATATGTATGCACACCATATACACTGTGATACACATATAAGCTCCCCATATACATTGAAAATAAAACTGATCTCAGGTACGCCATAAAGCAGGGGTGGGGAACCTTTTTTGGATGCGAGGGGGGGGGCAGGCTAGTAGATTTAGTGCACTCCTGCCCCATGGTAGGGTGGTGGGGGCTGGAGCACCAGGGTGGGCTCCCCAGTGCTGGGGTGGGAGCCCTGAGTCTCAGAGGCCAAATTCAGTCCCCGGGCATGAAGTTCCCCACCCCTGCCATAAAGCATATCACAAAACCTATTTTTAATATGATTTCTTATATTGTAGTAAATTGCTTTTCAGCTCTCTCGGACAGGCAAACTGTTTCGGGGAATATCACTCTCCACAAATCTCCAAACACTGGGCCAGACTCTCTTGCACCAGAGTTTTAGCCATGGAATGAGGTGGGGGAGCATCAAAGAGCTGGTTATAGCTGTTTCTGAATCACAGAAGTGCAGGACTGGAAGGAACCTTGAGAGGTCATCTCATCCAGTCCCCTACACTCAAGGGAGGATTATATAACAACTAGACCATTCTTGACAGGTGTTTGTCTAACTTGTTCTTAAAATCCTCCACTGAGAGAGATACCACAACCTCCCTAAGCAATTTGTTCCAGTGCTTAACTACCCTGACAGTTTTTCCTAATATCCAACCTAAACCTCCCTTGCTGCAATTTAAGCCCATTGCTTCTTGTCCTCTCCTCGGAGGTTAATGAGAACAATTTTTCATCCTCCCTCCTTGTAAAAACCTTTTATGTACTTGAAAACTGTTTTGTTCCTCCTCACTCTTTTCTTGTCCTGACTAAACTAACCCAGTTTTTTCAATCTTTCCTCATAGGTCATGTTTTCTAGACCTTTAATCTTTTTTTCCTCTGCTCTGGCCTTCTCTGATTTGCCCACATCTTTCCTGTAATGCAGTTTCCAGAATTGGACACAATACTACAATGTACTGAGGAGTAGAATGGAAGAATTACTTCTCATGCCTTGCTTACAGCACTCCTGTTATTACATTCCTGAATGATCTTTGGTTTCCCCCTCCCCCCAACAGTATTACACTGTTGACTTATATTTATCTTGTAATCCACTATAAATAACCCCCAAATCCCTTTCTGAAGTACTCCTTGCCATTTTGCACGTGTGCAATTGACTGTTCCTACCTAAGTGAAGTACTTTGCATTTGTTCTTATTGAATTTTATCCTATTCATTTCAGATCATTTCTCCAATTTTCATTTGAATTTTAATCTTATTCTCCAAAGCACATGAAACGTCTCCCAGTTTGGCACATGAAACGCCATCCACAAACTTTATAAGTGCTTGCATCCAGATTATAGCTCCTTTATATGTATCTCTACAGACGTGGGCGACCAAAAGGGAATTTGTATGTCTTCTCTCCATCCCACTAACATCTAGGTATCGGCCTGCTCGCCTTTGAAGGCAACTGCTGCTGGATTAAGCCTAATCTCTTCCACCCACCTGTGATTAACATTTTCCTAAAATAATTTCCCCAGGCTGATCTCCACCTCTTCTCCCCCTCTCCCATACCATTCCACTTCTACAATCAAAACCAGCAATTACCTGCAAAACCCTCGTCTCCAGAGACCCTTTGGATTCCTATTGCAGTTATCACTGTTTGTCAAAGACAATTGCCCCAGCTACCTTCCACTCACAGTGATGCTTACCAGGAGTATACATGCCTGTGAGATACCCTCACACCTCTGCCCTTAGCGTGAGGCAGCCTTTACTGTGACTACCATTGGTCAGCTATCCAACTCCACTGGCCACATGCTACACAAGCACTCTCCTCTAGGACTTGTAGGCTGACACCCTGTAGCAGGGGTGGGCAATAATTTTTGGCCGGGCTCCAGGCTGCCCCACAAGGGGTGCGGCCTAATTTGGAAGGGGCGGAGCCAAAATGCTTCTGTGCTTCCCCACTTCCAGATTATAATTGGCCTGGGGGTGGGGGAGCCCCTTTGCCCCCCCTCCTTCCCACTAGGCGCCAGGGGAAGAGGTTTCACCACTCCCCTGCCCCCAGGCCCTGATAAGCCTGGGGGCGGGGGGAGCATGAAGCCTCCTCCCGCCCTACCCCCGCCCTGCGAGGAGCACATGGCACTTCAAAGTGCCACGTGCTGCTCACAGGGCAGGAGGAGATGTCACGTGCTCCCCCACCCCAAGCCCTGATTGGCCTGGAGGTGGGGGAGCTGTGCGAAGCGTCCCTCACCCTGCCCCCACCCTGTGTGAGTGTATGGCACTTTGAAGTGCTGTGTGCTCCTCGCAGGGTGGGAGGAGAGGGCGGAGGAAACTTTGCACGCTTCTCCTGCCGCCAGGCCAATCAGGGCTTGTGGGTGGGGGAGCTCATGATGTCTCCTCCTGCCCTGTGAGCAGCATGCAGCGCTCCCCCACCCCCAGACTCTAATTGCCTTGGGGCGGGGGAGTGGCAGGGTCTCTGGGGGCTGGATCAACCCACTTGGTGGGCCGGATGTGGCCCGCGGAGGTCCTTTTGCCTGCCCTATAGCTTAGCAATTGGCACACCACACTCCCCAAACTCTCTGAGAACCTCCCTGGAATGTTTAGTCCTTGGGACACTCACAGTATTTATAGATACACTGCTTCCAAAGGAACAAAACAGTCCAGCTTACCCATTCCAGCTTGGATCACTGCTCTCCGTAATGCCATTGCACTTAGATATATTTATAGTGAAATCATGCATAGGTTTATTTGATAACACAGAGAGATTCAAATGGTAGCAAGTAGAAGCACAGGAAACAAATGGCCAAATAAAATCATAACATATTCTAGAGCCTCAAGAACAAAATACTCTCATATTTGGTAGAGTAGTGTTCACCCAAAATCCTGGCAAAGCTTCCAGGTTGGCTGTGTTCCTCCTTTCATAAAACAAAGACACTGTCAGTCACCTTCTTGGTGGAGGCTCCTGTGTGTTTCCTTGCATCCCTGCTCTTTGTTTCATCTGTAAATGTCCTTCCTGGAACATTTCACAAACTTCCATTCTGCTCCTTGTTCAGTCAGTGGATAGGCAAGTATTATGAGGCACAGAATGGGATGGTTGTCCTCAGGGATGGTTCCATCGGAGCCTCTGTTTGCCAGAAGCGGGAATTGGTGACGGTGGATAGATCACTCAATGATTACCTGTTGTGTTCATTCCTTCTGGGGCACCTGGCATTGCTACTGTCAGGAGATGGGATACTGGGCTAGATGGACCTTTGGTCTGACCCAGTATGGCCGTTCTTATGTTCTAATATATAAATGACCTGACAAGAGATAATCATCTTATTTCCTGCCTAACAGGAACATTTCCAAGGTATATAACTTCTTGGTGACCTCTCTTAACTCCCTATTTTTAGCATAGATACATAACTCCTTAAATGCTACCCAAACATATATTTGACAATGATTATGACAATCCATGGATTATTGTCTCTTGTTAGAGACCTCCTACACCACTCTTTGGTGAACTATTTTGCATTTAGGTAAACCAGGGATCCCCCTGTGTACCTCTGTGCCCTCCCAAGGGGGTCCTGAGTCACCCTCAACCAGTTACAATTCTTACATTTATGATCTACTTTACAAAGATATCTTTACCCAACCAATCCCCCTTTTGCAGATGTCCTCAGACTCCATCAGCCTCTGCTCCTGTCTGAAGAACTGCTTCATTAATTAGCAGTAGGAGATTGCCTATAAGCAAATTTCAAACTTAGTTGAACTTCACTGATTTGAAATGTAGTCATAGGATTGAATCTCTGGCAAGTTTTTCTGCTTCATTAACTAAGTTTCTATTTTTTATTCCCCCAGAGCTGAAGGTCCAGTTTGCTCTAACCTGAATTATCAGTGTGTTAGATTAGTTCATTTCAAGCATTGCATTTTACTGATATGGTCCCTATCTATCTGCCTTTAATATGAGACATAGGATTGCTATACCATACAGCACTCTCCTTTTAAAAAGCATGATGAGGCTACAGCTTTTGAAGTGTCTATACAACCCTCCATATTGCTTCCTTTTATGAGATAATCTCAACATTTCCTTTTCAAACTTAAAGAGCCAGATTTTTAAAACATAAGAAACCAAAGACATTATGCAAAGGAGCCTGTGTGCCCATTTAGTGTTTGCACTTCCCACTGCTGTAGGAGCAAATCAGGTCTCTGAACAAACAGATGATCAATTAGACTCCAAAGAAGCATTTGTTCATATTCACATGCAATTACAATAAATGTCCTTGCAAATCAGGCATGTGTTTGTATACATGGCTGTGTTTCACTAGTTGGCAAAATGATATATCTTATCTATAGCATAGTATTTTGAAGCATGAGGCTTGTTTACACCATAGGGTAAAGTGTTTTACAGGTGTGTGATTTCTAATATGCCCTAACATAGTGTAGTAATTGCTCTGTGTAGATTGCTAGTGTACTTTAATGGAGTGCTGTTTGAAACAGTACTGTGTTAAAATGCACTAGGGAAACTTTAGTCCACACCAGAAGAGTCTACATGGACAAATTAATGTACAACAAGACAGATAGCTGCAGCAGCACAGGAACCAGCAAACAGAGCTGTAAACAGGGGAGTTTGTAAAGGGAGTTTGGACATTGGGACTTGTTTGGGGTTTGTTTTTGCTGTGGAGGGGGCGTTTGGTTTGGTTTTGTGTTCACCAGACTAATAGGATTTTGGTGAGAAAGTAGATAAAACATAGA
>JANRFK010002932.1:23299412-23368055 GCA_030068395.1 Apalone spinifera | reverse complement strand
AGGGGGTCAGACTAGATGATCACAATGGTCCCTTCTCACCTTAAAGTCCTTAAAGTCTATGAGTATTATTTAGAAATCGCATGCTTATAAAACACATTATAGCACCATGTAGATAAGCCTTTAGTCAATGTTTCAGAGATACCTTAAGAACATTGAAAGGAATATTCTTTAAAATGTGAAGTATTATTATTAATAATATTGAAAAGGACTACACAGTAATTTACTTACACCACCTAACTCTCTCACCACATACAGGGAAAGGACATTCCAAAAATAATGACTGCTAGAAGCAAAAAGCTTGTTTTGTGATTTTCCACACAAATCAGATGCTTGATAAATTTATTCATGTAGAGACCACACAGTCCAATACAATTCAAGATCCTAATGCAGTGTTATTATAATTGCAGATAATTGTATTCTGTCTGAAAAGACAATTTGACTCTCCTTATTCATTTTTAAGTATTTTTGATATATTAACTGATCATTTAATTTCAGAGCTGGTAAATTACAGATAGTCCCTTCACCATCACTTAAATGCCATGTTCAAAGTGAAATAGTTTAGGTAAGCAGATTGTAACTGCTTAAAGCTGTAAGACATAATTATGTACAGCCAACTGTATAACATGCTTGAAAAAATTATAAGCCTAGTCACAGAAATTAAAATTATTTCAAGATGAAGTTGTACAAATACAACTGCAAAAAGCTGCAAAATCCTATTAATTTATTCCGATTGCAGTGGGTAATGCAGTGGAATTTCTACCCCTCCCTTTTTTTTTTCCTGCCAAAGAGAGTTTAAGTGTAACAAAAATAATCAAAGCCTGAATTTTAAAATCCAAACGTGGCACTAGAAAATATTTCAGATATTATTTTTTGACTTATAAACTCTTGGGCATCAGCTGGTAACTTGGCACAATGCTGCTTTAGTGTGTCAGGGCAAACATTAAACACTAAATTTCCATATGTCAACTTAGAATAATTAATAATTCTACCACATCTTGGACAACATGTCGGTTTTTCTGAAACTGCTGTCAAAGTGAATCTTTCCCCCGATCAATAAAGGAGCACAATGAAATGCACTATTTGTGGTGTCTGTAAGAATGGATTAGCAAGAATAGTAAATGCAGTTGGCCAGGATAATTCTAGTTCTGAGGCAGCAATCCTACAAAAACTTAAGTATGGGACTAGTTCTACTGAGTTTGGATAAAAGTTATTCACATAACTATGTGCTAGCAGAATCTGTCCTTCATTACAGATCTCTCCATTACATAAACTTTTAATCAAAGTTCTTCAGCTAAGCTTCTTTCTGACTCATAGTCACATGTTAAATACTGTTCTAAGGAACAATGGTTAGATCTTTCATTCTCAGCTAGAAGAGGTACAAAGAGAAAGACTGCAGGTATATTCATGTAGCAATCACCAGTCACACTTTCCAATTGTTTTAGAAGAGTGCAATAGCTGTATATTTGGAAATGTTGAGATGTATTACTGAAAACAAAGGTGTGTCACTGAGAGCCACCTTGAATGTGATGGTAGACATTCTATTGCAAGTGCTAGTTAATGTAAAAGAGATATTTTTACTTTGAGATCACATTTCCATCAGAATTTTTTTCTATTACTCCCAGCAGAATACTTAAAAAAAATTAGTGGTCCTGTAGCACCTTAGGCCACATCTACACTAGGCAATTATTTCAGATTTACTAAGTTCGACTTCTGGGCACCTGATTTTACAAATTTGAAGTTCCGTGTCCTCATTATGGGGAGGAGTCGAATATAGTCTGAGGTAGTGTGTTCACATTAATGGAGCCTGCCTTTGACTCAAAGCCCCAGGAAGCACTCTGGGGAGCTGCGGGAGGTATCCTGGACGCCAATTAGTTTGACTTAATGGCACTTGAGCATCTATACTAATGTTATTTCGGACTTACAAGCTTGTGAATAGTGTTACTCCTTGTGAAAAGGAGGACTACAGAGTTCAAATTCCATAGCCCTTTAGTCCAGAATAACAGGCTTGGTAGTGTGGATGCATCACTTAAAAAATTGATCTTGGGGGGCTAATTTCGGACTAAGATCCTAGTGTAGACCAGGTCTTTGAGACTAACAAAAAAAATTATATATAATATCATGAGCTTTCATAAGCACAAACCAGTTCCTCAGACGAGTGGCCTCTTGCTCCACTCATCTGAAGAAGTGGGTTCTTCCCATGAAAACTCATGACACTATATATTTTTTTCTTAGTCTCTAATGTACTACAGAACCACTCAGTTTTTAAGTTTTTTTATTACTGTTATAATTGAACATACTATTACCATGAGAGAAACAGATAATAGGAAAAAATTGTGCATTTGCTAGCACATGGACCTAGATTTTTAAAACAGCTCAGGGGTTCATATTTTTAAAAAAACCCTCAGTTCCTACTGTGGTGTCTGAACACAGGTCAGATTTTCAGGTCTACTCATTTCTTAGTAGTTTCTGTTGTGAGGTTTATGGCCAGATTTTCAAAAGCTCCCTGCCTCCAACATACTGAACTCTTGATAAGCTGGCTATTTATTTTAATGCTTAAATGGAAGCTGATTTCTTATCATCTGTTTGCTTCCTTGTGTTGCCCCGGCCTGTCTGTCTGCAATAAGTTTCTATCATCTTATACTTACATTATCAGCTTTTTACACGTTAGCCATATGTAGAAAGAAAGAAAGAAAGAAAGAAAGGGTGCTCCATTTTCTTGAAAAACTGGCCCTTCACAAAAAGCCCACTTCATGATTTGTTGATGATCACTTGCATTTCCCAGTCTTAGGCCCTAGCAAAATGAATTCACTCATGCTCTGGGGTTTTTTCCAGGCACTGCTAGGCTAAGTCTAGACTACATCCCTCTGTCAGTAGAGGGATGTAAATGAAGCAGTTTGAAAGTGTAAATGAAACCGGGATTTAAATATCCCACACTTCATTTGCATAATCACGTAATGGTGCTTTTTCAAAAAAGTGCTATTTCAAAATTGAAACTGCAGTCTAGACGCGGTTCTTTCAAAAATGGGGCACTTTTCCGAAAGATCCTGTAAACCTCAAAAAATGAGGTTTACAGGATCTTTCGGAAAAGTGCCCCATTTTCAAAAGAACCACGTGTGTCTAGACTACAGGTTTTTTTCAAAAAAACTTCCCCTGCAGCTAGACTGCTGCTGAGTTCTTTCAAAATTAAATCGAAAGAACACAGCAGTTTTTTCAACCACAGGAAACCTCATTTTACGAGGAAGAACATCTTTTTTCGAAAGTGCTCTTTCAAAAAAAAAAAAGCGTTCTTGAATGCAAACACTGCTTTTTCGAAAGAGAGCATCCAGACTGCCTGGGCACTCTCTTTCAAAAAAGCGGCTCACTTTTTCGAAAGAATTGGTTGCAGTCTAGACACTCTCTTTCGAAAGAGGTTTGTAGTCTAGACGTAGCCAGACTGTGGTTTCAATTTCGAAATAGAGCTTTTTCGAAAGAGTGCCATTATGTGATTATGCAAATGATGCACAGGATATTTAAATCCTGGCTTCATTTGCACTTTCAAAGTCCTTCATTTACGTCCCTCTGCCGACAGAGGGATGTAGTCTAGACATAGCCCTAGAGACTGCTTCCTACTAACAGCAGTTGTGAAATTGAAACTAAAGAGGAAGGGAAGGAAAAATGAGGCTTGGCCAAATGTTTTTTGTTGTACTTGGGCACACCTACTCTCTTCTGCTAAAAAAGACTCTTAAAATCATCTGTGAGGGCCAGAAAAACCACTTAGAGATTCTTTCTTTACAGGAATTTAGTAGCGTGTGTGTGTGGGTGAGAGAGAGAGAGAGAAAGAAGGGTGCTTGAGTCCTGTTTTATTTCTTTTGCAGATATCTCCAGAAACAGCTCTGGTTATGTGTTTAGTTATATCATTTGAACTGGAATATGTGAGACGAAAGCCATCCAGGTGTATCAATCACTTGTTCTCACATGTACTCCCCAGAGCATACTAACGAGAAACAGATTTTTTTAAATCACTCTTCTCCTGAGATACAAGTTCAAAGACGATGGGTCTGACACATGCTGGAATCCTCATGGGGCCATTTAATAAGCTGCACAATGGGACTGATCCTCCGCTGTTGCCAATCAGTGTGGCTTCATTGACTTCAGTGGAACGACATGAATGTACAACAGATGAGGAGCTATCTCAGTACTTTTGTGGTGCTTAGGGCTTGTCTCCACTTACTGGGAGACGGATGCTATTGAGATCACTCTCCCAGGATTCGATTTAGTAGGTCTAGTAAGTTACCCACTAAACTGGTTGCACCCCCATCAACTTCGGTACTCCAGGCACACTCTGTCAAATTCGGTACTTGAGGAGTAAGTGAAGCTGACAGGAGAGTTTCTCCTGTCGACTTCCCGCAGTGGGGATATTGCAGAAATTCGACTTAAGGCACATCGACTCCAGCTATGCTACTCACGTAACTGGAGTTGCATATCTTAGGTCAACTTTCTCCCCCAGTGTAGATCTGGCCTAAGTGTGGACCTGCCCTTCATGTTTATTTCTAGGG
Organism: Apalone spinifera; assembly: GCA_030068395.1. Classification (NCBI taxonomy): domain Eukaryota; kingdom Metazoa; phylum Chordata; order Testudines; family Trionychidae; genus Apalone; species Apalone spinifera. The sequence continues at coordinate 23,363,520 of JANRFK010002932.1, read as the reverse complement.
AAAACACAGAGACAGCCATTATGTCTGTGATATGCTGTATGTGGTATGCTGTTATTTGGGGATGTTTTCAAGCACTCTTGCTTTTTTCTTAAATAAAGGCAGAGGAGGGACACTTTTCTGCCCCTCTGACCTATCCGTAGTTTTGAATAAGCCGCATAGTACGCCTGTAAACAGAAGAAAAAAGCTCTTACATGAAACTTTTTAAAATGCAAAGGAAGATAGACAGCAGATGGGCTGGAAGCCAAGGAACATGACAATTAGCACACAAAGTTTTCAGGTTTTATTTTTGTTAGTCAGCACTTAAGGAGGCTTTAGAGAGGGGGAAAAACAATCCATTTATATATTAATCCACTACTGCTGTACTCTTCCTCTATTCCATGGATTTAGTGCTTAGTTGCTAAACAGCCATATGCAGAGCTTTAATAAAAGGAGTATTGTTTATTTTTCAAATAAAGAATCCATGTCCATTAGTTTATACAAGGAAATTAAAATAAAAAAGCTGCAAGTGTGTTGGCTGATACAACATTCTGAGTTTCAATGGCGAATGGCAGCTTTTCCCCATTGGAATCTGGGAATTGTTCTAAAAAAGCAGGGTAACAAAAGGCTGACACCTCTTAATCTGCCACGGGTGGTCACCAGCTTGCAAAAGAATCAGGTTGTTTGTGTCGCCAACAGTAAAGAAACTCAGTGTAACCAATGGGGAAAAAAACTTGGGCATTCCACTTCCGCCCCCCACTTCCGCCTTAATAGACTTGTCTAACAGCTGAAGTAGAGCTTTACGGTTTCCACATGAAATATTGCGCTTTTTTAAAAAAACAATTCTTCTTGAGCAAGAAGCTGGTCAGCAGCAGGAGGCTAAACTATGCCAATATTAATTAACAACATCCCAAATGAATCACAGTTTATGCATAGTGGGATGTTTGTAAGCATGTGAACTTTTAAAATGCTGTGTTGAGCATAATGGTTGCAGTTGTTATATTTGTTTTGGTTTTTATCAGACCAAAAAAAGTGTTGTTTTGGAAGGGCAACCTATTAATTCTATTTTATGGCTCCAATTCGCAGTCTTTTGAGCTTTTGGCCGCCTCTTTATTCTGAGGATATCATCCACCTTTGATCATCCCTCTTGCTTAGAGTCTATGGCTGTGGGATGCTATTTTCCCTCTAATTAAGAGAATGGCAAACACAGCTGCTCACACGGCACCTTATATCTTCTAGCACACAGTCTATTGCAGAAGACTAAACTTGTCGTCTGTGTGGCCTATTTGATCTTCTACCAATCAAGAAATTAGGAGTCCATAGATGCTCTTGGAGCTGCCTTTCCCCACAGTGGTGCAATGTACTGGTTCCCTGTTGCCCGACTGCTTTTTTATTTCACTGTATTCATAACCATGCATTCTGGCCTTTTCTGCACATTTTGACACAGCATACAAAACTTGAAGCTGGTAGCAGCTACCGTAATAGACCTTTATCTTGGCTTGAGCAGTACATAAGGATTTAATGGAGAGGAGCTGTAATACAAAATAAGATTGTGGTTTAAAAAGTGCTCCCTATGGGGAGAAAGCTTTCTGCTGTGGCTGCTTCTTTTGAGGGCTCTCGGCACTTGGAAGGAACAGAGAACGAGGAAGAAGAGACAGAATAAGAATGCATATAAAATCTCATATTACAAGCTGAATGTCTCTCTAGTCCAGCACCTTTGGGACCTGACTCTGCCGAACCAGAGAATTTGCCAAATTATGGGAGGTTAATATTGTCTAGCAGCATTTCCAACACTTCCACTGCTTACTGGGTTCTTAGAAGACATTTAGGGGTAAATTAGAGCTTAACAACAGCAGAGAACACTGAGAGCCAGACTGGTGACTGTAAACAAACTTTACTGGACTGCAGGAAACTTGGGTTATGTCTACACAGCAGTATTATTTTAGAATAACTGGTGTTATTCCAAAATAACATAATCCACGTCTACACAGAAAGCATTTATTTCGACATAATGTTGAAATAATGTCGATCTGGAGGACTTCTTACTCCAACTCCTGTAACCCTCATTTTACGAGGAGTAAGGGAAGTTGGAGGAAGAATGCTCTAACCATGTAGACAGCGCCAAAAGTGGAAATAAGCTATTTTGATTTAAGCTACGCAATTGACGTAGCTCAAGATGTGTACCTTAATAGGCTTTAGCCCTGCAGTGTAGACCCATGACAGAGGATGTCCAGCTTACTAAAATCATGCCAGACCATGGATGTGGTGGACTAAAGAGGTTCAGCCTGTACAATGCCCAGACTTTCCCAACTGCTTCTGAAAATCAGAGAGGCCTGGATTACAACCCTGAAACCAAACACCCCTGAATACAGGGAAGTTCAGGTTCAAAACTCACACCTCATAGTCTCATCTCAGCTAAAACATGCCTTTTCCCTTGCTAATTGAGTGAAACACAATTCGTAAGTATAGGCAAAAGGTGCCTGCAAGGGGAGGGGTGCACAGAGGGATACTCAGAGGAACAGCGAAGGGGCACCCCAGTTAGCACTCAAGATTTTTGGCAGGGATACAGGGGGTTAATGGCAAAACTCACTTTGTCTTTAGTGAAGTCATCAGGTCATCAATTAAGCTCTTGTGGACAGACAGACATGCACATACACACACTTGTTTATAATAATAACATTGATCATATATCCCAACAGAACCTAAATAGTGTCTGTGATATCTGAATATAAATTTATGAATCAAAGCATGTCTTTAAAACATGCTTCACATATCTTATGATGATTGGTTTTATTTAAAGCTATGTGTTTCTATGGAAGCCTGACATTCCATTAAAATAATCCTATGGATTGGTGAGGTATTAGAAAACGATTTCTTCTTTCAAATTTTATGTGGGAAAACTCAAACCTGAAGGGTGTTGGAGTGTGACTTTACTGCCCTTCACCTTATTAGATGCTTCACAGAGTTGGTGTAATTAAGTACTGAGTCTGTGAAAGAAAAGTTTATTTCCCATTAAAGAGGCTGAACTGAGTGAGCTCTTTAAATAGCTGGCAGGGACTAGCTGGGCCTTATTGTTCTCAGCTTCAGCATCACACTTCTTGAGCCTTCATTCATTCAAGAGGTTTAGCCGGTAAACAGATAAATCCCACTTGAAGTCTCTCGTGTTATCTGTGAATGATGCTGGAGGTTGAACTCACATTCTTGGTCATGCTAGTAAGGAAGAAAATAATGGTGCTATATGAAAACAATAAGTATTTTGGGTTTAGAGTGTGCTAGCTTTACTCATGTTGAATATACCCAGTGATTGCAGTGGGACTTTTTACACAGGAAAGTGCAATCCAATCACAGGAACTTTATAAGAATATGACCTTTAGTATTTTTTAAACTAACGGATCAAAAATTCTAGCAATTCCATCCAATTTCAAAGGGCATTAGCAGACATAGCTATATATTACATACCTAGTTACCAGAGAATCTTCAAAACATCTCTCACAGCCCAATGGGTCAGAAAGATGCTCATTCAAGAATTCAGGCTAAAACTTCCAAGTTGCCATCTAATATGAAAAGCCTCCACACCACAGGTTGGACACATAGTGTGACACTGCACCCCCCCGATTTTTATGGAAATATGTTTTAGAATATGAATACGCATAACTTAAGTTAGAAATATAAAGTGTAAACCTGCTTATTAATCGAGGTCTTCTAGTGAAAGCCAGTAGTGTGTTTCAAGGAATGTAGCAGCCCAATACTCAAGACAAGGATCCTGTAAGTCTAAACTGTGGTTGGTCCTACAAAGATATGGGACCATGCTGCCTGGTGCTAGAATCTATCTTGAATTTGGCATTTTTCCATGGGGGAAGAGGGAATGGGACAAAGAAACTATAATTTGTAACAACTTCTCTTAATGTATTAGGCTTAGCTGGCATGTTTTATTTTAGCTTAGAAACTTACTTTGATCTGTCTGTCATCACTTGCAATCACTTAAAGCCTACTATGTATACTTAATAAAATCACTTTTTTATGATCAAACCCAGTATAAATAATTGTCACCTGGGTGGGGGAACAACAGCTGTGTATATCTCTCTTTCACTGAAAAAGGGAGCACACTTTATGAGCTTTTTCGGTGTTTAAACTTTTATCCAGAGTAAGATGGATTTATTTGGGGTTTTGATCCAATTGGGGCTGTGCTCCTGGGTGCTGCCAAGTCCCTATAACTGAGCTGCCCCACAGATGAGATGTTCTCAGTGCCTCTGTATTACTCTACTGAGAAGCTGTTACCCCGACTCTTGTGGGGCAAGCCAGAGCTTCTTGATCAGCAGGACAGGATGGTGGGGTGCCCGGCAGGTAGGCAGGCTCAATCTTATGATCAGCCCATCCAGTGACAGTCTTAAGGGGATTTCTGTGACTCAACCCATCACATTTGGGTTAAAATGATAAATATGTGTACTAGACCCATCTTCGCGTCTCTCTATTTGGAAATGTTTGTTTACATGTTAGTTTGATTTGGGTCTCCTCACTTCTACCTCCCACCCCTCTCTGGTGGTTGCTTCTTATGTCATCAGCAGGGGTAAAACCTTGTGGATGTGGAGGGAAAAGGAAGGTTGCTGATTGTGAAGTCGGGAAGGAAAGCACCAGAAGGCCAGTGGCACAGTTTAAGGTGCTTTCCTTCACTGGCCATAACGGTTGGAAAACCAAGGTTCCCAGCTTATGGATGCACAGAATATGTTTTTCATCAAGATATTTGACCTGCCCAATGGAGTCTCTCCCTTTTGGGGACAGAGAAACAACCTCTCAGGGAAGATGGAGTTTCTACCTTGAATTACAATGTGAATGGGTGGGTGAAGGGACTGGGACCGAGGAATTACAGCAATGGGAACAGAGACAAACTAAATTTTAAATAGAATTCTAAACATGGATCAGGACTGAGCTATAAACTCACCATGCCCTTCCACAATTAGGTAGTATTGTCTAGTGGATAGGGAACAAGAAAAGGACTATGTCTATACTACAGAGTTTCTTCGGAAAAATGGCCGTTTTTCCGAAAAAACTTAATTACGTCCACACTGCAATCATGTTCTTTCAAAATAAAATCAAAAGAACAGAGGAGGTTTTCCGACATTGGCAAATCTCTTTCTATGAGGAAGAAGACTTCTTTCGGAAAAAGGTGTGTGTGGATGGGGAAGAGAGAGTTCTTTTGAAAGAAGAGGAAAGAGGAAAAAGCACAGGTGCCCTGGTGGCCACTCCATCCATAGTAATCACAGCTGAAATGCGAGATAGCGTCCAGTCAGTGTGGATGCTATCTTTCGAAAAGGCAGATCACTTTTTCGATGCGTTTTTGCTGTGTAGACACTCTCTTTCGGAAGAAGTTTATTCAGAAGATCTCTTCTGGAAAAGCTTCTTCTGAAAGAACCCTGCAATCTAGACATAACCTGGGAGTGAGGCTTCTACTCTTGGCTCTGCCACTGATTTGTTCCATGACCTTTGCATAAGTCACTTATCCTCCAAGCCACTTTCCGCTCTCTGGCTTCTGCCTCTCCTGCCTCTTTCGAATCCAACTTCCAGGGCTCCTCCCCCTCTCTTTCTCTTATTTTACTGTCTATATCTCCTGCCTCCTGCTCCTTATCCCCTCTGTGCCTATGCATTCCTCAGTTCCCCCTCCATTCTCCTGTGAGCACCTATACACAGCATAACGCCCTTTCCCTTAGTATAGGATGACATCCATTCCGTTTTTAATGGGACAGGCCATATCTAAGTCCTCCTGAAGCTGTCCTGATTTTTTTTTTAAAGAACAGGCAAATTGTCCCATATTTTCAGCTCTGGTGCGCCCCCTGCTGGTCAAGTGATGTCAATGGCGCTAGCAGCCTCCTGTTTGTGTCTGGCAGGTGAATGCGGCAGGCGGTGGCCAGCAGGTGGTGCTCTCAAGCAGGGCTCAGTGCCAGAAAGGCAGGCAGCCAGTAGGAAAGGCAGCCTGTGTGTGATGGAGGATTAAGGGCGTGGGGATTAAGGATGTTAAGGACTAGTTGACTATCTGGTAAGCAAATGCTTGTTGGATAGTCGAGTCGACTAGTCGTTCTCCCCTCTTCCCCCCCGTTTGCTACTTCTATCAGATCAAATAATTTCAAAGTACATAGAGCCTGGGGTCTGCCGGGGAGACCTGAGCTGACCCTGGGTTCCTTAGAAATGCCGTGCGGAGCTCAGGATCAGCTGGGGAGTCCCGAGCTGACCCCGGTTCTGTGTGGCATTTCAAAGCGGCAGCATCACATGGAGCCCAGGGTCAGTGGGGAACTCTGAGTCCCCCATTGACCCCAGGTTCCATGCAGGTGCTTCCACTTTGAAATGCACAAGTGCCCCCGCTGGGGACTCTTGTACATTTCAAAGCTGGCACACCCGCCAGCAGGAAGTCCCTCTGACTCCAGGCTCCACATGGGCGCTTCTGCTTTGAAATGCACAGGAGCTCCTGGGGTAATCACTCTCATGGACCCCGGAGTCAGTGGGACTTCCCGCTGGCCCTGGGCTGCACACGGAGTTCCGCGTTCCTCCTGTAGGGCTCTTGTACACTTCAAAGGAGGAACACAGAAGTGCCTATTGAGTAGTTATTCTTCATGGGGAGAGGAATAACTCTTCCAGCAAAAACCCTCTGTTCTGTCGATTTTCTTGCACAAAAATGTGCTTGAGGTGTGGACGCCCTGCGGGTCTTTGCGCAAAAACGCCTGGTTTTGCGCAAAAACCTTGTAGTGTAGACATAGCCTCAGTGACAGAAGTTGCACTGAATATTCCTACCCTTCAAAATAATTTAGCATGAGGCTCAGAGAAAGATTTGTTACAGCACACACAAAAACACCCTGATGCAGTCTTTGGTTGAGTTTGGGACAATTAAAGAACAGGAATTTTACAATTCAGTCGAGAATTTTTATTCTACATCTCGGAAGTACTTTGAATACTGGAAACCTGCCTTTGAATGCAGAGAAAACTTGAGTGGTTCTTGTTGAGAAGGATGCTAGTATGGGATAATGTACAAAGCAGTCTTGCCTTTGCCATACAAGAATTCCCACCCGAGACAAGATAAGAATCGATTTTTTGACAAATGGACAAATGCAAACCCAATAATACCCTGTCACATGTCTGACTGGAACACTCAGAAAACTGCCATTTCTGAAAAAGGGGTGGAACATTTTTGAAGAGATGGACAAGAAAGTAGTAGAATACCCAGATGTGGCAAAGGCAGTTCAGTTCATTTTGTGTTTGCTGGGCACCATCTTGTTCAATGTGTCTTTTTAGTAGTAAGTGGAGTTTGATTACCTGAAAAATCACGTCTCAGTGTTTCTGCCATGAAGGATATTTTGTTTGAGTGAGTGAATTTTGCCCTAGACTGTCACTGTGCTGCGTCTTATGACCATTTGCCAAAAAACAAGTGGATTCTCTGATAAATCAATTTATGTGATAAATGCAGTCCACAAGAAGCATCACACCATGGAGGACAGCAAGATGAGGACAAGGCAGGCACTTCTAAACATCACTAACTATTTAACTGTAAATATCTATTTTCAATGTTTTTACCTATTATTAGTCACTAGAGGATTTACCCAATGCTGCCCAGGTCCGTGTAGAGATCAGAGCAGGGGGTGGGGGATGTGGCAGTCAGAGCAGGGAGCTGGGTGGTGTGTGGGGGACGCAGGGCACGGGTTGGGGATGCAGGGCAAGGGACTCAAGGCAGAGAACTCAGGGCAGGGAAGGTGAGGGCCAAGGATGGGGGTGTAGGAGTCAAGGCAGCGGGTGGGGGCTCTGGCCAAGGGGTGGGAGGTGGGGGGCTCAGGGCAGGGTTGTGCAGGTATCAGGGTGGGGGACTCAGGATAGAGAGCTCAGGGCAGATGGATGGGGGAGGGTTACTTAGTTGCCTGTTTTGGGGAGAGTGGTGCTGCTCCTACATGAATGCAGTGGGGGAAAGGGTAGCTCATCTCAGGGGGCTGGTGCTTGCCTCCCGGAGTTAGCAGTTATTGGAAGGGAGCCACCTGTTTTCTCCAGCCGGCCAGCCTGCCCAGGCCCCCCTCCTCCGGCTGGTCACTGCTGGCAGGGGGTGGTGGCTATCTGGCTCCCCTGGGGGCCAGCATGCCTGCCCCCCAGCAACCTCTTGGGCAGCATAGCTCCACCCAGCCTCTACTATCCATGGGGAGTGGGGTTGCACTGTCCAGCCCCAGGGGTGGTCCCCAGGGAGCCACAATTTTAGGGCTGGTGGCTGGTAGGGCTGGTGGGTGTTACCATTTAGGACAAGGATTAGCAAATGTCAGCCCATTGGCCAGACCCACTCTGCCAGGGTTAGCCCCAGGCAGGCCCCACACCACGGTATTTACCTTCACCCCTGCAGGTACAGAGGATCATTGCTCCGTCGGCCACAGATTGCCGTTCCCAGCCAATGGGAGTTATGATTGTCCGGACCTGTGGAGGTGCGGGTAAATATAGGGGCAGCAGTTCACCAGGGGCTAACCCTGGGGAACCACCACTGGTTTATTGCCCACCCCCGCTTTAGGAGGTGTTTGTGAACAGATGGACTCACGGACTGATGGACCGACTTGCACATTTCTAAGACACAGAGACAGATGATAACAGTTTGTCTTTTTAGGGGGGGACACTGTGAACTTGATGCTATTTTGAATATTTGTGCTGCATAGCTCTGATTGACCGCTGTTAAACTCAGTTATATCAGAGCAATTTTACCAGGTGTCCCGTATTTGACATAGGGAAATATAGTCAACCTACCTCTGTGTCTATATATGCATCAGCAGCACCCTCCCCACAGCCCAGCTATTTACCCCTCAGCTTTCTCTCCGCTCTACTCCTGTCCTCCAACACCCTCCTTACCACAGTATCTTCATCTGTCAAATGGCGACCAGGATACCCATTCCCTTTTGTACTTTGAGATGCACATATAAAAAGCACCACATAGTTACTAAGCATTCTTACATCGCTGATGCCAGTCGCTCTGTCATTTAAAATCTGAATGCCTTACAAAGATATTTGCTGTGTTCGTTTTCTTTCTTCCTCTCCTGAGAGATTCCCATCTCAGTGACAGGGGTTTCCGTACAAAGTGCGCATCAGCTCCACGCTGCTTGGAATCGTCACAACATACAATTCAAGCATCTCCTAATGACCTATTATCTATGGATCATTGACAGTGTTGATTGTAACAGTTCTAAATGACTCCACTGGACTATGGTGTCAGTAGGTACTTAGGGGGTTTATAATCTGTGGATGCTTGTGGAATAACTGCACACTAAAAACCCTGATGAAATTGCCGATGTAAAGTAGTTATTGCTGAAACAGTTAAAAAAAAAAGTTCAGTGTAAAAATAGAAAAACAGTAATTTTTCACATGACAGGCATACAAAAATAGCATCTGAAACCAGAGATTCCCCTCCCTTCTCCCTAATCTAAAAATGCTCCAAAATATTTATGTCAGGATATTTGAATGACTTATTTTCCAACTGAGCTATAATCTTGGTCAGCAGGAATGCTATTGATGTGAGTTGAAATGAACTGCTGCTACATTATGAAGGAAAGACGAAGGAATCTGTCATAATTCTTAAATTAACATTCCCTGTTGATACAATGTGTGAAAATGTGAAAATAAGGAGTGACAGGAGCCCACAGAAAAGTTCATTTTCTTTCTCTGAGAAGTAACATTATGCACGTGTATTTTGGTTGCCAAGAAAAAGGCTATTCACAGGTTCATAGCATCAGCATGCAGAAGGCAGAAAGTGACCAATACCCAGGGTCTTCTATGAGACAATCAATGCCAAGCATCTCAGCTTGAACTGATATTTTTCACTTTGCAGGATCAGGTCCCTGTGAAAATAATTACACAGCAATTTTGTGTAAAAATAAAACAATGGCATATCTACTACACACTAGAGACCAAATCCCAAACATCTTACTCATATGAAGGTCACAGTGTTTTTGTTGCTTTCTTCCAGATAGGAAAGATCAGACAGACAAGACCTGCAGAATTAAAACCTAAAGTGCTAACATCATGTGCATTTTTTGCTTGAGGCATGCTGGGAACAAGACGCTGCACCAATGTACCTCTGAGCAGACTGTGGTCCCTCAGGGCTGGTGTGCATATGTATAATATTTATATATATTTATGTACACACACACACACACACACACACACACACACACTGGGCGGTGAAAAAAAAGACAAAGAAAACAAATCGAAATTCACTATAAAACTTTGACCAAAACCATGTTCCACCACATTAAAGTCATTAACACATTCAATATTGTCAAAACAGCCATTAGCTCACAGTGCATGATGCATAAACATATCTCTATATTTTACACTGTAGCGCGCACATTATGGACTTCATTAAGGTGCTTGGTTTAAAATGGGTGTACGTATTATTTCGACCTTATTTCTATATGTCGTAAGAAACATTTTACTTCTCCAAAACAAATGTATGTATTTCGCTATTTTTAATCTAATTTGAAGTTTTAATCATTATTGTTTTAATATGTCAGACATTAAATTGTCTAAATCTCCATTACTTGAGAATAGAGCCTGGAGTGGGACCAATAATAAAGCATGGGGTCATATGCAGGGGAACTCACACCAGCCCTCTGGTCCCTAAATCTGTGAATATAAAAGGCTGGCTCAAGAATTCCCCAGAAGGTGCTAGCATTTAGTCAAGAAAGAAATAACTTGTATGTTAAACTAATACTTGACAGTCTGTTCCAAAGCATTATTTAAATAGACTTCCATTCACATTATTAATGTCTTTAATATGGATTCTCACCCCCTTCTCTCTTTTTATTACTTTGTGTGTCTTTCCGATTATTTAGAGAGTTGAGAAAAGAGTTGGTCAGCACTTAGAAGTTCCCACTGTTCATCAGCGGCAGATGCAGACTATAAAATTAAGCCAACAAAGAGAATCCTAGCATTGCCTCTCTAGGGAGAAAGGTGAACACATGACTAAACCTCTTGCAACTTTCTACTGTACAGCAATAAGACATCTGAAATGACTTCACTGTGTTCTTCTGACTTGGAATACGGAAGCACCAGCGGCTTTATAACTATTGAACGATGCATTAAGCTGACCAGATCTTCAGTTCTGTTAGGTCCTGGCAGAATTTTAGGGACAGAAGCCCCTGAGAATAGCTTGCAGCATCACCAGAAGGATCTGCGAATGCATCAAAAGTTTGTTTTTGTTTTTCTCCTTACGCCAACAGCTGGTTTTGACAGCCTGTATGTTTGATGATGCAGATGTCCACACGGGGAAAGGGTCAGGGTTTCAAAATCATTAGGCAGAGTAATGGAAGGAGGCAGCTGAGCAGCAGCAAAAGTCAGTACATGTCAGTGTTCGGACATAATGTCAGGACACCAGGAGAGTCAAAGGAAGTCTAGACTGTTTCAGACTCACTAGAACACCTGGTAATCTTCCAATACATTGACAACGTTTTCGGAATACTCCAAACCTACATGGATCCGAATTCCCCTTGATGCAACTTGCTCTTCCTTATTTTGAATTAATTTAAATTATGGATCAATTTAGTGACTTTGGGGGATCATGAAAGCCAGGACCATTATAACTTTCACTAACACAAGCAGAACTGTGGGCAGGCATTTTCTAAGCTTCCAAGTCAATGAACCATTATTACTCACACTATTTTAGTCCCAGGACTCTTTTTAATAATAGTTTCTGAGTAATGTTACTTAGCATTTTTGAAGCTTTGTATATCTTCATACTACTTCATGAACATGAAGGGAAAACCTACCTCCTGTTGGTGAGCATTTATTCATGGGAGTAGCCCCAAGGACACCCATGTGACTATTCAAAAGTGAACAATAAGAATTTCTAGCTCACATTTTTTATCAGTAGGTCTCAAAGTGCTTTACAAAGAAGATTGGTATTTCACAAATGGGTAAACCGAGGCACTGAGCGATGAAATAACATGCCCAAGGTCGTCCAAAAGGAAGAGTCAGGAATAGGACACAGATCTCTTTAAGCTCTGGACTAGGAAACACTGCTAAATTCTTACCAACATGAGTTACAGCCCCCCAGTCTGAAGCAAATACTCACGAGCAACTACACACTGAAGAACAGAAACACTAACCGATGAACCAATCCCTGCAACAAACCCTGTTGCCAACTCTGCCTGCATACCTACTGAAGGGACTCCATCATAGGATCTGACCACATCAGCCATACCATCAGAGGCTTGTTCACCTAGATATCTACTAATGTGATATATCCCATTAAGTGCCAGCAATGTGTGTCTGCCATTTAGATTGGCCAAACTGGACAGTCTCTGCACCAAAGGACAAATGGACACAAATCAAACATCAAAAATGGCAATATATAAAAACCTGTAGGAGAACACTTCAAACTCCCTGGGCACTCAGTAAGAGATTTAAAAGTGGCCATCCTTCAATAAAAAACATCAGAAACAGACTTTGAAGTGAAACTGCAGAGCCTGCAATTCAATTGCAAATTTGACACTGTTAATCTGGGTTTGAATAGGGTCTGAGAAGGGCTGTCTTAATACAAAAGCAATATTCCCTCTCTTGGTATTCACACCTCTTCATCAGTTATTAGCAGTGGGCCACATCCACCTGGACTGAATTAGCCTTGTTAGTGCTGACCCCTTGGGATATGTCTACACAGCAACATTATTTTGAAATAATTAGCAGTATTTCGAAATAACTTAATCCGTGTCTGCACAGCAGGTAGTTATTTCAAAATAATGTTGACACACTGTCAAGCTGGAGGACTTCTTACTCCAACTCCTATAACCCTCATTGTACAAGGAGTAAGGGAAGTTGGAGGAAGAGTGCTCTATTTCAAAATAAGTGCTGTTTAGATGCTCCCAATTTCAAAATAAGCTATGCAATTGATGTAGCTCAATTTGCATAGTTTATTTGGAGTTAAGCCCTGCTGTGTAGATGCTCCCTTCGGGTTGGTCCCTTCTTTGCATGTGCTAGTGTATTTATGCTACCTCTGTAATTTCCACCTCATGCATCAGATGAAGTGTGTTCTTATTCACGCAAGCTTATGCCCAAAATAAATCAGTTAATCTTTAAGGTGTCACAGGACTCATTCTTTTTTTCATGCTGAGATAGTACTTCACAGCCTGTCCTTAATTAATCCAGTTAGGATCTATATCCAGACTTCAGGAAGTGCTTTAACCTATTGCTCTACCCGTATCCTATGTTTTTACTTAATTCAGAACTTTTCCTACTACTAATAGTAGAGAGATAGTAGAAGGGATGTTGATAATGAACATTAAGATTGAATGAACATGCTTTGCACAATCCCCTGCTAACTGGATTACCCTGTGACTCCTTTCCATGTTCACATGCTGGGTAATTCCAAATAAATTAATGACTATAGTCTAAAATAAACATGTGACTTACAAATAGGTGGGAACTGAATGAGAGGAATTTTTTGTTGTTAGAATAAAATCACTGGCTATTTTATAACACTCATCATGCTGCTCCCAGATTTAATACCTGCCTTTTCAAACAATATCAATCCATTGAACAAATGTCAGTGGGGAATGACATAATTTTATTTTATTTTCCTTTACAGGGATCACAAACCATTTTCTCTTTTAAAAATGTACCAATTACCCACATGCCAGCTGTCCCAGAGATGCACGATTGTATAGTATGGACAGTCCATTCAGACCCACACAAAGTTTTTCACATCACAAGTGCATCTCAGGCCACAATGAAAACTCAGTGGACTAAATTCAGGGCTGGTATAAGCAGGCATATTTCTGCTTACTTCAGGGGAACTGTACTCACGTACACAGGCTCTGAACCGTACCCTAAAGATGCTGACAAACTTGGATGGAAGTTAGACAGAAATCTCTCCTGTGTCAACTACGTAATTTAAAAAATTAGCAGAGGAAAGAAACAAAGAGAGGGTGGACAACCATCCATGCTCATTAAGGGTTCAAATTAGCAGTCCCAGTTAAGACAGCTAATTCAAAGTGAGGGGGCACTCCGGTCGATGCCAGTAACCCTGCTTCCATGAGGAGTAAGGGAAGTCAAAGGAAGAGTGTTCTTCCTTTGACTTCCTGCAGAGTAGACAGCGCCAAAAGCTGAGTTAAGCTACTTTGATTTCAGCTACGCAATTAACGTAGCTGAAGTTGCATATCTTACTTCAACTTTGCCTGTAGTGTAGACATACAGAATTGTATATTTTATCTCTCTGTGCCAGCAGGCACACTATTGTCCTAAGGAGTCATTCCTGAAGCAGGGCAGACAGAGGCTGACTCACAATTGTCCCTCAGGGAATACGAAGTGTGATAAAGGGACATGGATAAAGCATGTCAGGTTTCAGGAGGGACCTAGTTTAGCAAGACTACAAAGGCACAGGTGCATAAACTGGGGCAGGCTGCTACCAGACAAGCACAAGACTCTCCTCATGTAACACTGGCCTCAATGCATGCTCAGTAATAGTCTCTTTCTTATAATTCTGCTTGCCCTCTGCACCACTTATTTTGAAAAGAACAAGTGATGCTAGGCAATGGTCACTGGAATTCCTAGCGGCCTATTTGATTGCGGGCCTCCTGGGGATTCCCCAGCAGAGGGCAGGTTGTGCCACCACGGTGCTCAGCTCTCAGTAAGGTGGCAATTTTAGAGGCTCTGCAGCAGCACCCACATTAACTAACTTCTGCCACTAGACCCTGAAGTGAATTGATTTCCTCAGCAGGATTACCATGGATGGTCACTTGGCATATGGGCAGTTCTCTCACATGCTTGCAAAGCTCTTACAGTGCATTGATTGAGTCATGCAGCGCAAAGTGTCACATTTACTTATCACAGCATATCATATTCCACTCCAGGAAGAATGTACCCTGAATTTGCCTATGCTCTTTAATAAAATATATTCACTTATTCTGCTGTTGGGGGGGAAGAGGGGGGAGGAGGGCGGAGGCGGACAACCCTAAATTAATTCAGGTGTAAGAGGTGGTTTATTATTCCAACACAGCCCAGGTGATTCTAATAAGAATGATGAACACAAATTCTAAACATGATAAGGAGAGATGTGAGCTGAGGATGCTCACACTGAGGGAATCATCCCTGTCCTAAGCAAACAGCAGTATTTTTATACTTCCAAGATATATTTTATATATGTCTGACATATCAAATGGGACCGAAGGACTGAATTCATAAGCAATGCTTCAGTAAAAGAGCTTTGCCTGTGGGAATCAGATAAAGGCTTGGTGATTTTACCCAGGGATAAGAAATAGATGGACTCGTTATACTCACAGTGCAGGCCAAAGCTACCAGCACACCTTAGGGCATGACTCTCGGAGCCCTTCTTGGACCTTAGTGGTTTTTCGGCTCTGTGATGAGCACAGTCCCACTGGCTCCCATGTTCTAGATCCCTTTGTGAAATGCTTTAGAGCTGTTCTTGGTGGCAGGGGACAGGAAGGGCCTGTGAAATTCCACTGTCTGGCTGGGAATTCAACAGACCCCAGGAATATAAGGTGCTTTTGTCCTGAATAACCCTGTTTAATTGGGTTCGGGAACTGAGTATGAATGAGCGCTACTTAAAGAAAGAAGAAAATTATTCAACTGATTGTCAAATGTGCAGAGACTCCCCGGCAATATGGATGGACTAGGCTGAACGAGAACAATATGGGCCTGATTGTGCTATCCTTATCCAAGTTAGTGGGTGTGATGTTGTATCACATATTCTTTATGGAAATAGGCTTATGAATATGACATAATTCAAATATGCTTTACGCAAAATACTTCATGTGACATATTATTAGAAAAGTTAAAATGTGCTGAATGTGTATATTCTGTTTGTATGATTTCCTGTATATGAAGTTAGAAATATGAAGTGTAAAACTGTTTTACTAATCTAAGTGCGGGCCAGTAGTAGTATCAAGGAACTTAATAGCCCAGTACTTGGGACAACAATGTGCGAATAGTCTTGTTTTTCCTGTAAGCCTGGACTATGGTTGGTCCTGCCAAGACATGTGGCCAGATCACCTAATGCGGAAACCCATTTTGGAAGCTCTACTTTGTTTTCCACAAAATGTGAGAAAAGTTTGACCTGCAAGGATCCTGCCTTGGGAAAAATCTATGTCAAGGAGGGAAACCAAACAACAGGGGCTGTTGTTTGACATGAGGACACCCGTGTTTACCACCCAAGATGATTGCTGGAAACATCTAAGACTGAACAGGGAGAACGATCAGGCCCAAGATGGGAGGCTTTCCAGCTTGTGAGAAAAGATTATTTGAACTACTATTAGGATAAGAAATCCCATGTAACAAGTATTACATGTAATTGGTGGGTTTTGTTTTATTTGACTTATAACGTATATGATCTGTTTGCTTTTATTAATGAACCCAGGGTAAATAGTTGTAACCTGGTTGATGGACGACAGCTGTGTATTCTCTCTTTCATTGATAAAGGGGATGAACTTTTTATGAGCTTGCTTTATACAGAGTAAGACGTATTTATCTGGGGTTCTGGTCCCATAGCCTGCAGTGTCAAGTCTCCTTGGCTGGTCCTTCTCAGAGCTGAGCTGATCCCAGTATCTATATTACTCTGCTGTGAATAGTGACCCCAACTCTGTGCCAATCCTGGAGGAGATTCGAGGGTCTGGTTCAGCGGGGCAGGGTAGTGAAGTGCCCCAGAGAGCAGGTAGGTGGGCTCAGTGGTGTTTCAGAACATCAGTGACCGTCTGCTCAAGGGGATCTCCATGACTGCACCCATCATAGTGGGGATTTACTCAGGGGAGCAATCTCAGTGGGACTAATCCCCCTCAGTTAAGTGCTCCCCAGGTTGAGTAAGAGTCATGAATCTGACCCCTTGTAATAATTCCTTTATAAAACCAGGGTAAGTCTGTTGAGGAAAGTGTAATATATCCCTTATTGGATTAATGTAACGTGATGGCTGTGTTTACACTGGGCCACTTATTCCTGAAAATCAGACGCTTTTCTGGAATAAGCTGCGAGCTGTCTACACTGGCCCCTTGAATTTCCGGAAAAGCACTGACGATCTACTATAAGAAATCAGCTGCTTTTCCAGAAAAACTATGCTGCTCCTGCTCGGGCAAAAGTTCTTTTTCCGGAAAACTGTTCCGGAAAAGGGCCAGTGTAGACAGCACAGTAGTGTTTTCCGCAAAAAAGCCCCGATCGCGAAAATGATGATCGCGGCTTTTTTCCGGAAAAGTGCGTCTACATTGGCCATGGAGTCTTTTCCAGAAAAAAGGCTTTTCCAGAAAAGCATCCTGCCAATGTAGACACTCTTTTTCTGGAAATACTTATAACAGAAAACTGTTCCGTTTTAAGCATTTCTGGAAAACCATGCCAGTGTAGACGTAGCCATCGATAGGTATACATCATTGCAATAAATGTGAAGCGTAGTGTAACCCTTACGAAATCATTGTAAAACTTCCTGCTATATGGTAGCAAGGAAAAATAAGAGAGGAGGAAATTAAAAATAGAGAAAGAATGGGGAAAAAGAATGATTTGGTGCAGCTAATGAAAAGATTCCACTATTTCTAAAGGACATAATACAACCGAAAGGCTGCTAACCTGTGGGGAAAGTCACTAGTGAACATCAGATCAATCTAATAGGAGGTATCAAGGGGAGACAGAAAGGATTGCAAGTTACTAAAGATGGGGAAATGTGGTGTTTTCATAGTAAGTGCAGTAGGAGAATAAGATAATAAGGTATGTTTTCTTTCTCTCGGACATCAAGTAATACTTTAACATGGTATCACCCTCAAGGAGTATTCAAGAGTTTAAGTTCAACCAAAAAAACGACAGCTTTTCCTTTTATTCACTTGGCAGAATGCCCACTTCTCATTTCTTAGTTTTGGCCGAGGTTGAGGGAACTGCGTGACAGCCCCGCTAAACCTATCAGCTGTTCCTGGCAGAACCCAGGTCAGGCAATGAAACCTACTACTTTGGAAGAGTCACTTCAGCTTTTACATTGTGCTGACAGTGCAGCTTACAGGCTCTCCTGCAACCTGAGTGATTCTTGGCAGATTATAGTCAGTGGCTTTCTAACAGGCTGAGCCAATATCCACTGAAATCAATGAGGATTGGATCGACTCCTAAATGTATCTGAAATTTGAATTAAATAAAAAGTACAGTTAAGAAGAAAGCTCTGTCCCTTTTCTTCCCCCATCAGAAGAGCCAGCAGAATGGGGTATGAGACTTCTCCTGTAACTCCTCTGCCTCCTTTGTTATGGTTTAAAAATAGCCAGAAACTCCACCTCAAAGAGCTCTGAGCCTATCAGCTTCCCCATCCATGGTAGCACAAAGAAGACACTGTGTAGGGCTGGATTTTTGTATCACCACAGATAGGACATGGGAAGAGGTGAGAATTAGGAGTAGACTTAGTTGGTGGTCTCTTAGCCATCCATGGGAAGTCAAGCTTTCTTCTGAACAGGCTGTCTGGTCCTGGCACTAACAGCCAATTTTCCAGGGTATGTGATTGGGACTAGGCTCTTATTTGATTTATCAGTCTTCATTTTGTTTTCATTATAATGGAACAGTAAAATTTGTTGTTTGAAAATCCACACATGGTAATAATTTGTGCCATAAATGCACCTATCTCTTCACATTATTGCCACTGATATATACTAGGGAGTAATATCTTCAGCATTACACAAAACTGATATTCTATTAAAATGATAAACTGGCAATGAGTTTATTAGGAGTGATTTTCCAGGCACTGAGATGCCCTGTACTGCAGACAAGAATAATAAACACATTATTCACTAACCATATCAGGGAACAATCTTGTGTTTTTGGAAAACACGGTTGTTGCAAATATGCAAATTTGTACAGTGACATCCTCAAGAAATGCAAGTCCCAATTCTTACGCATTGCTAGTATCCAGAGAATCTACTTTGCACTTCATTACTTTGTTGTTGATAAGTTAATAAACAGACTGTAAGAAAGGTACTTTGGGTACTATTCGTATATTCTTTGGAATGCCTTGCAATCTAGGCTTGGATAGTTTTTTACTGAAGTACATGGTGATCAGTAGTCTCCTGGATTGTGTTGCTGTAAAACCACCTGGGGGAATCCAACTGACTAAGAAATCCTATGCCTAACTCCCCACCAAATTCATAGCCATGAAAAATACGGCATGAACATGAAATCTGGTACTTAATGTGTTTTTACCCTATACTATGCAGATTTCATGGGGGAGAGCAGCATTTCTTACTTGGGGGTTCTGACCTAAAAGGGAGTTGTAGGATAGTCACAAAATTATTTTGGGAGAAAGCAGTACTGTCACTTTTACTTCTACATCACTGCCTTCAGAGCTGGGTGCCTGGAGAATGGCAGCTGTTGGCCGGGCACCCAGCTCTTAAGGCAACATCCCACCATCAGCAGCACTGCCTTCAGAGCTGGGCTCCCAGCCAGCAGTCACTGCTTTTCAGCTGCCCAGTTCTGAAAGCAGCACCGCTACTTACAGCTGCACAGAATTAAGGGTAGCAGCACCATGAGTTCTCCACAACTCCCTGTTTGGTCAGAACCCCTATAATACAACACCATGACATTTGAGATTTAAATAAATGAAATAATGATTTTTTTTATTTTTAAAATCCCATGACCATGAAAGTGACCAAAAGGGGACTGTGAATTTGGTAGGGTCCCACCCAGGCCCAAAATGATGCTGACATCATTAGGTATGTTTGCACAGTAAAAAGGAAGCAAAGCAGAATCATATTGGTTTTTTCCCTGGCAGAAAGAAAACAGAAAAACAATGTCTGTGCTTGTCAAATCCTTCAGTTTCTGCTAACCAGATGCAGTGCTTGCTGATTTCCATGTGAGAGAACTATAAGAGTAGTCTTACACTTTTCTACAGTGCCTTGCTATCCATGGACATTGTTCAACCAACTGCTTAAGCTTGACCTGTGAAGATAGGTTTACGTGGGAGTACTGCTTGCAAATAATACATAGCACATACATAGTGTTTTACATCTTCAACACACTTTGCAAGCAAGTAATTCAAATGAATATGCTTTGATTGGCAAAGGCTAGGCTTGTGTTTTATTTCCCTCACTCCGCTAACCCAGCTGAATTCACATTGATTTTCATTCAAAGATACTTCATAGAAAGAACTGAGGCACAGTTATTCTATGTATGAGGGTAATGAATAATAGGGTCAAAAAGTATATTCAGATATATGGGTCTAAGAAGTCCCAGGTCACAGAACACATTATGGAAATTTAATGTTATAAAAGACTACACAGTTTAGCAGTATAAGAAAGCTGCATTATTCAAAGAAAAGCAAGGATTACATCAGAGGAGGAAAAACATGCCATTCAGCTCTTAAATATTTTGTCCTTGTCAGAAAATCAAGCACAGAACAAGGACCAAACCTTGGCCTGTACACAGCACCAACCTGAGAACAATTCAATAACATGCAAAGTGCCTCATACCCCTGAATGCAGCAACATATGAATTATATTTGTCATTATGGTCAACAATAGTTCACGCGCTGCTGAAGCCACCTGACTCATTGCTATGTGGGGAAGATGCCGTGCTAGTGAGAAGGTATTCTCACGTGTCCCCAGATGTGCCCCTGAAGGTTTTTGAGCTTTGGTGTGAGGAACATGGGCTTTCCCCTGCAATTTGGAAGGTAGGCATGGGAAAGATTACATACTTCACAAGTCGGCACATGATTTTCATAGGGTCTTAGTGGACACTTGATGGTGTTGATGTTTGCTTTCTAACTTGGACACTGGTGCAAAACAGACATGTGACCATTCATTTCCTCTGTGCCTCCAGGTAGGTGGAAGCTTTTGATCAGCAGTTTAGCCATGGTAAAAGTGACATATGTTTTCTGCACACAAAGGCCTTGTTTTTTGTTTGCTTAAAAAAAATCAGGATCTGCATTTGTGGGCCAGTTGGTTAAAAGCAATCCTTTTGGACCATACCACTTCCTCTTTTAGAGATTCTTTAGGTGGCAGGAAATGTTCTTTGAAACATGGGTGTTTCTTGGAAACTTCAGAATCTGCATTGCAAATAAAGTGAGCTGTTTTATTAGCCTCAGGTGTGTCCTACAGAACGAATGGGACCATAGAGTCCTATGTTAGCAACTTGTGTGATTGCTGCTTTTCAAAGTAAATACTATGTTGGTCTTTGATGCAACTGTCAGGGCCATTGGCATTGGTCAGGTACTCAGGAACCGCCAAATGAAAAAAAAGTAGTTTTTAAACAAATGGCTACAATTTCTAAGTTTGTACATGGATCCTTTGTAAATTGGCATCGCATGCAGATATTTTTGGACATCTATTCTTTGTTTAAACTTTTTTTGTGGGAGGAGGGTGAGGAAATGATCCTGATATTTGAAAACACACTCAGATTTTTGAACCTGAAGTTTGTTGCAACGTGGACATCTAAGTACCATATTTGTACTTACACATTTTGGACCTGATCCCAAGCCCATTGAAGTCAACGGGAGCCTTTCCATTGACTTTGATAAGTTTTGGATCTGGCCTTAAGGCCTTATATATAGTCAGCTCTTTAGAATATGATCCATTTCAAGCACAGCTAGCATTGCTGAAGTAAATGGGAGAACTCTAAGGTTGCCAGGGTTCTGGGTTTCAACCGTAATGCCTGGTTGAGAACAGACTCTGGCATCTCTGGTTGGCCCTACTGACAAGGCTGTTAAAAGTCCAAACAGTGGTGAAGTGGGGCCCAAGGCAGGTTTCCTTGGGGCAGGGAGGCTCTGCATGCTGCTCCTGCCTGAGTGCCAGGGTAACCCACACACCTAGGCTATGTCTACACACGCTCCTTCTTGTGCAAGAACCTCTTCTGAAAAAAATGGTGGCTTATTAGGTATGCAAATGAGGCTCGCCGATATTCCACCCTTAGCCTCATTTGCATATTTCTCGCGCAAGAAGCCGCGAGTCTAGACATAGCCCTAGTGTGGTTACTGAGCAATGTAAGTGGTACCTAGACCACAGCAACAGTTAAGATCAAGAGACCTCTACAGAAGGGGCTGGAAGCCAGCTGGCTTTTAGCTCAGTGGGTAGAGGCTCCTAGACTCAGCTCCAGAGGTCCCAGGTTCAAATCCGCCTGGTGGCAGTTACACCAGCTCTCCTCCAGTGTCTGTGGGAGTGAAGACAGTGTAGAGGTGCTGCCTGACCACCTCCCCAGGGGCTGCAGTGACCTGGTATCCACTTCCTAGGAGCTGCAGTAAGAGCTGCCAGGACCCAGCCGCTTCTCCTGCTCCACCCACGAGTCCCCTCCTGTACCTCCAAAATCTCATTTCTAGCTCCACCCCAGACCTTGCACTTCCAGTGGGAGCCTCACACCTTCCTGCACTCTCTGGAGATTGGATCAGGTCCCAGCCTGGAGCCCTCTCCTGCCCTCTGAACCGCTCCTACCTGGTCCCACTCCAGAGCACACACCCTCAGCTGGAGCCCTCCTCACCATTAGCCTCCTGCCCCAGCCTGACATCCTCTCTTGCACTCTGAATCTCTCATTTCTGGTCCCACCCAGAGACTGCACCACCAGCTGGAGCCCTCATGCTGCCTCAGCTCCCAACCCTCCTGTGCCAGCCTGGTGAAAGTGAGGGTGGGGGAGAACAAGTGACCGAGGGAGCAGGGGGATGTAGTGAGTGGTGGGCTGCACATTGGAGAAGGGGCAGGACATGGGCAGGGCCTCAGGGAAAGCGTGGCGGTATGGACAGGGCAGAGGTGTTCAGTTTTGTGCCATTAGACAGTTGAGAGCCCTCGAGAACTCACAAAAGAGAAGTTAAACACATGCATAACCAGGTAGGATTAGGAAAGGTACTTCAACCTCTACATGAATGTAGTAAAATGAATTCAATAATTATTCACAAGAGAAATATCAAAGGCTGAGTTTAAGCCCTGCTGAAAATTAAAGCTGCAATATTTTCTTTGCTTGATTCTTGTTTTTGAACATTGCAGGCAGTGGAAATGTTTCCTTAGTATGCCGATGTGCTACATTTTTATATACAGCTGCAGCCACGGTCAACCTCAAGATCTAACATACTGCAGAGCTCTGTGGCAGAGAGCTAATGTTAACTAAAAAACATTTTTTTCCTTCTCCTAGGCCCAGCAACCTGCTCATCACCAAGAACATTGATCTCTTCCAGCATTATTAAACCATGGAAACCTGCTCTGGGAAACCAAGTTCAAACTACAGCAACATAAACTATGTGCGCCATGCTTCCAACATAGCAATAAATTCTTCCCCTTTTTTACATTGTGCTTTACAATACTGTAATCTTTATGCTATTTATTCACTTTGTATTACTTTGGCTTTCCCAATTCCTCAAACATGCTTATCGGAGAGACATACTCTGTAATAATGACTAAAATACCTAAGCATCCAAAATGAATATGTATTTCATCAATATAACTAAAATAGCTCTAAAAAAAGTTTTTTTTCCACATCCACATAGCCACATAAAGATGGGAAAAAAAGGTTTGTAATTATATGTGCATTCCAAATAGTCTACACACAGTGGGGGGTTTAAAGCATTCATATAAATTATACCAATCAGCAATGAAAAGAGAAAAAATGAGGATATCAAATGTGACATTTTCTTATAACTGATGTACACAAGCACTAAATCATGGCAAAACAGCGCCTTAGAAAACAGGGACTAAAATATCATAAAATGAGTTTCTAGCTCTGGCTTTGCTGCCTCTGTAAATGCATATGATCATCTTAATGATGTATTTTGAGAAGACATGATAAATCACTCAGTTAAAGGAGTTTGTGAAATATGAATACATTTGGATTTTTTCCTTTGCATAGTGTATACTAATGAATAGTGCACTGACTATTTTTTGCTTTAAATCATGTGGTTAAACACCAAGGTTCAACAGATTCTGGTCTGAATGGGTTAGACTAGATGACCCTTTGTGGCATAGCCAGAAGGATCCACTTGGGTAGGCCCCCACTTTGGATGATGGAGGGTGAGGGAGTGGAACAGGAGGAACGGACCCAATCAACCCGGGGGAATGGGGGAGGCCATAGAATCTGGCCCATCAGGATAGGGTCTTGGGGAGCCCCAGAGAGGAAGGAGAGTGTCAGTGTCATAATCAGTACACAGAGAACAATCACAAGGGGTCTTCCATGACTGCAACCCATCACAAAGGGATTTTAAGAAAAATGTAGGATAATCTTTTATGCTCAAGTGCCATAGCCACTCTTAATGGAGCCTCAAAAGATCATCAAGATGGGTGCACCTTAAAACTGCTGCTCATCAGGAAATTTTAAAATACCATTATAAAACACCTTCTATTGGTCTTGTGAGGGGAGCCCTCTGAACCTGTGATGTACAGGGGGAAAAGGCATAAAATGTTATTTGTGGCTTCTATTATATTGCCAAACAAGGTTTATTACCACCAGCAAAGTTGCATATATGACATAAAGCTGTTTAGTGAAATGTTTGAACTTTTAGATATATATTAGATCATGTGCTATTCTACAATGGTAACCCTAAAAATCTTACTTTTAGATGAAGTATGTCTGTTGCTATTTATGACTGCATGATTCCATGAATAAATAGCCCAAAGCCATCAATACATTACATATTTTAATGGTGACCACCTGGAAGTTACTGTGGATAGATACTGTTAATATTTAGATTATAACTCATTGGGGGCAGAGGCTGTCTTTTTGTTCTGTGTTTGTCACAATGTCTGGAGCTCCTAGGCACTTCACAAGGCACAAAAAATAATAATTACAGAAAGTAGCCCCAATGTGGACAGACGGAGCTAACATTTTGTACATACCATTGTCAGTTTGCACCCATGCATGCATCTTGCATTTTGCATTAGCCATTTGAGACACTGTTTTTGCAAATTGGACCCAAGTTATATAGTGAGACACTTAGATCTGTATTACCAGCAATGATACATAAAACTAGAGCAGCATAAAAGAATGTACTGTGGCAAACTCAAAGCCTTGCACTGGAGAATTCAGTATCCTTTTCTGCAACTGCTACGTTCAATTTTCTATATTTCATGCCTGTAAAATCCCTCATGATGTTGCACACTAGCATAGTTTTGGGCTTATAAAGATGGCTATTCCTCTCTGGTTGAGTTAAGGCATGTTATAAAATCCATTTGATTTTCTTGCCAATATACAGTATACCATCTCAATGATACTTCACTATCTCACAGTGAAGAGATGATGAAAGTCAAGCCAGACCAATTATTGAAATGCCAGTTTGAGAAAGAAAGAAAGAAAGAAAGAAAGAAAGAAACCCTAGCTCTTTAATCCCTGCTGCTATTTGTGCCTCTTCCTTCCTCTTCTTATTTGTACTCGCTTCTTTACTACTGCAACTATCTGGAGTTCATTAACTAACCACAAACTCCTAGCTTTCAATGCCTGCATCTAAACTCTAGTTTTGTGGGATGGCTCCAGTCACAGTACTTGGCATGCATGCTACATTAAACACTGCTTACAACAGCCAGATGTGAGGAAGCATTCAAAAATATTACAGCTTGCCTCGAGAATTAATTTGGGTGGTGTTCCTATAGAGTTTATTCTATTTTAAGATTGCTTTGTGCAATGGCCAACAAAAGCAGTTCTTTAAAACTTCTTTTGTAAATGAAGAGAAATTACAGGTGAGGGTAAACAAACAGAATTATAATAGACCATAATGAAATTATGGGGCTCCATTTATAGCAAGTGATGGGGGGCACAGACATCAGGTTTGACATGACTTTCTGTTTGAAAGCTTAGATAGCCTGATCTTTTTATGTCTTTCTTGCATGTTTTCTGATGATAATTTGGGATTAGTAGCTTTGAGCATTAAAACCTAGGCCTAGGTCTACACTAAATCAGGTAGGTCAGCTTAAAATTTGCTATCCAGTTATACAAAATGTGTAGCTGGATTTGGCTGGTCTTAAGCTGTGCCACAGCGGTATCTACATTGTGAGAGGCCAACGGGAGCACATGCTCCCATCAGCTTCCCGTACTCTTCACAAGAATGAGGAGTACATAGTGCTGTCAGGGGCTGCCCACAGTGTTCGATTTGGAGGTCTACGCTAGACCCGCTAAATCGAATGCTAGAAGATCGACCATTCCGAGAGTTGATCTCTTTAGTGTAGACAAGCACGAGAAGAATAAGGTTGCTTCATCTTAAATTTAATTCTGGAATCAATCTGGTACAACACCTTTGAACATTTGCCACGTGTGGCAAAACACATCACTGAATGGAGTATCACTGAGTGATCCTTAAGGCCTTGCATTTTTTTTTCTCTTGCTGAAAAATAAAAAATAAAGAATTAGAATTATTTGGCTTCCCCACATTTCAAAAATATTTTACTCAGAGATACTTAAGCTAGTGTATGGCAAGGAGGGGTTTAATATTACAGGAATTTATCCCTCTTCAGATCCACTAACACGATTAGGTTTTAATACTGCATCACTGCTGTCTCCTAGGATATGAGAGAGACTGGGTCAACTTTTGGTCAGGAATTAGCAATATGATTGACAAGCCTTCATGTAATGCACAAGTCCATGACTCACAAGTAAGCGATCTTTGGTTAGAAAACTATCAAAATATAGAAACAAAATTTCTAAGAATCAATGGAAAATAATATGAAACTCCAAGAAACTGGTAAATACATATTTAATATATCACTTTGTCAATGTCATCAATATCAAGCAACAATTAAGCTATTTAATCAGACTAATCTTTGGCTGGGCAATTTTAGGTTATTTGCTGAGTTTTCCATTAGTGTGCCACAGGTGCACATGATTCTTCACAGGTAAAAGCACTAAGAACAGGTCCATATCCTGAGGCACTTACAAATCAACGGACCAGACTCTGTGAATACTTACCACTAAGCATGATACTCACTACCAGTGGGATTACTCCAAGTAACAACTATGCCTGGTAATGAGCGCTTCCAAGTTTGAGCCTGCTGTCAGGCAAATGATAAGAAAAGGTGAAATGACTCAAGGTGGGGAGGGGGCATATAGCTTGTACTTCGTTACACTCTTTCCATTGAGGTTAGAGAGTGATTTATGGACCAGATATTGACTAATCCTAAATCCTGAGGAAAATCTCTTGTATTTTCCTTCAGCAACCTTTGCATGCCTGTTCACCCTCCCATCTGCACTGAGAATAGGTCGCTGCATACGGAACAGATTATTTTTGTGAGAAGAGCTGCACAGAGAGCAACACGCACAATCCTGTAATGTGCAGACCCTTGTGGACAGGAGGTGCAAACCTGCTGGGATGCGCACACAAGCCCAGCAGATGTGTTGGCAACATAGACTTTTTGAAGGGCTTGGCTTTGGGGTCCCTCAGGAGGAGTGGAGCTTTGGACAGAAGGGGCAGGGCTAGGGGCTAGCCTCCCCCATCCAGCCCTCAGCGTCACCCAAACCATGCTACTCGGGGCTCCGGTGGCAATTTAAAGGTCCAGGCTCGAACCACTGCTGCTGCCGTGATAACAGTGGTGGCCGCCTGGAGCCCTAGGCCTTTTTAAATTGCAGAACTCTGGGGCAATTACTCCATTTGCCACCCCCACTTGTCGGCAGCCCTGTCTGCACTGCTATGTGTTCATAAGGTTCTGTAACACCCAAAAGAAGGCATGTAAAGGAGACACACTTACATACTGGATGCTTCTGCAATGGTACTAAGCCCTTACACACAGTATGCAAATAGATTCTCAGCAAGCATTACCTTGGAGTATGGCTATGTCTGCTAGGAGACAGAGATAAGGCAGTGAGTGCTGTGTTGTGCCTTCAACAACTCCCCTAGATGCTAAATTGTATTAAATGAATGTCCCCACGCACCCCCTCACACATCATTTTCTGCCCCGAAGCAGAACAGAGCCCTGAAGTACTAAGTGTTAAGTGAATCTGGGCTATGACAAATACAAGACTACTTGATCCTGTAGCAGATGAAGATACAAGGGAGACTGAAATGTGAGCTGGGATGCTACAAGAAGAAACCTTTTTCAAGTAGCATCAAGGCTAACTTATTCCCAGTGGTTATGTACTGAAGTTCCTACTGTAGACCAGAGAAAGGAATTGCACAAAGTGCTGAAGTAAAGCAGTGCCAGCTAGTTGTGCTAGCAGAAACCACTGCTATGCCTTAGAGGGAGAAAAAGAGTTAACATTGTAAAACAAAGAGTGAACATTGGCCTTCTTTGAAAAATATCAATGCATGGAAAATACAGGATTAAAATAGCCTAACTGACCCAAGCACTGTGTAATGGTGAAAATAAAACAATATTTGAAAGTTTTTTTCTCTATTCAATAGAACATTTCTGATCACAGACTGTTTACACACTATTTTATCAAAACCTCATCACTCAAATGTAGGAGACATTCTGTTTCTGAATAATACATTCATAAAGAAAGTAATTACAAAGCTTTAATACTATAAATATTTTGGGAAGATATTCTTTATGTCATTTCTAAACATGATTTGAGCACTTATACCAAGTGTTCTAGAAATATGGGAACTTTTCCCTTGGCTTTCCTTGCAAACACAATACTGATTTTTTTTTAGTCTGAGATTGCCAAATGGGAAGGGGAACTAATCTCTGCCCAGCTTCTTTGTACCTCAGAACAAAGGAAAAACAAATGAAAAAAAAATCTAGTTTTGTAGGAGAAGAATTTTTATTTAATTTATCACTTTCACATTTGAATGAGCAGCTAGGCAGAAGATCACTTCTGGGGATTCATAGGCTAATTTACAAGTTGAACCTCTCTAGTCCAGAACTCTCTGGTCCAGAAACATGTTGTCCAGAATGATTTTAGTTAGCTGGATGTCCACTTTTCATGTGTATGGCCAAATTTCCTGCAGTTCCATAAAGTTTGTTTCTGGTTTGTTTCCAGGCTCTCAGTGTTCTGTGTTGTTATTGAGCTCTAAATTATCCCTATATGTCTTCTAACATCCTAGTAAGCAGTGGAAGTGTTGGTAATGCTTCTAGAGAATAGTGACCTCCCATGGTCCACAAAATTCTCTGGTTCAGAAACAGTCAGGTCCCGAGGGTGCTGGACTAGAGAGGTTAAACCTGTAGCTTTAAACATTTCTATGACTCAAACATGCCCAAACCAAGTTTTTAAAGCGTGAGTCAGTCACTTTGAGTTGGTGGCCACCACACACCAACAAACAAACAAAAAACCATCTGGCTCTCCTAGGTGGTATTGAGATTTCAACCGGTGGGGCATGCTGACCTCATTCCTCTCAATTTATAGTGTTGTTGACACCCCAAAGCGGCTGACACTGGCTGGTGAGGAAATCTGCAGACAGAAAAGTAATGCACATAAAGGCTAAGCCACTAGGTCCCAGATCGTTATAGGTATTTAAGACTTGCTGCACTCAAATCTTGCAAGGCCTGAACTGATTTAAGAGTCTAAGGCAACGGCTACACAACAGAGCTTAGAGTAGTGCAGCTGTGTGGCTGCTATTGTCATTGGTGATCCCTTGATTCAAGGGTGATTGCTGCCATGGATTTACATAAGGGTCCTGGGATGATGCAGGAGTCCAATCCTGGAATCAAAGATTTACCCACAGAAGGTACAGACTTTTTCTGCTGAGTCTGCTGCCTGTTGGGACAAAGTTCTTTCTTTCCCCTTTCTTCTCTCTCTGGATACGTCTACACTGCAACGCTATTTCAGGATACTGGAGTCTCCCGAAATAGCTATCCTGTGTCTTCACAGCAAGCCAGTTATTTCAAGCTCACTATTCTAATGTCCCTGTCAACCTCATTCTATGAGGAGTAAGGGACGATTCGGAATAGCTCTTTATTTCAAAATTTGGTGCGGTGTAGACAGTGCTAAATGATTAAATAAGCTATTTTGAAATAGCATCAAAATAAGATTTACAATTTTCCTAGCTCAAATTGCATATTTTATTTTGAGTTACAGTGCTGTGTATATGCACCCTTTCTGTCCAGCTTCAAGGGCAAGGTGCTTTTCCTCAAAGTGGGCCACTGCCTGACAGAGGATGTGGCATCTTTGAGGATGGTTGGTGGCTTGTTCCTCCCAGTTTGTGATGCCCACAGCAGCTTTCTTGAAATCTGTTTTCATCGTATCTTCACAGTGTTTTCTCTGACCATCCCACGGTGTCTGACCATGGGTGAACTGAGAGGAGAGGAGAAGACTTGTTTTGGGAGGCAAGAGTCTGGCACCTGCACACAAACCAGTGGAGTTAGTGCACGAAGGCTCATTGCTTCTTTGTGGGTGATATTGCTTCAGTGAGGACAGTGGCATTAGAGCTAGTGGAGATGCTCAAAGCTAACAGGGAACAGCTTTCCCATCAGCTTAATTATTCCAGCCTCCGACAAGCAGTGGTAGCGAGGTTGGCAGCAGAATCTCTCCCACTGACATAGCACTGTCCCCACCAGCATTGAGGTCATTGTAATTTATGAAGTTCAGGCAAGTGGCTTATTCTCACTCCTGAGTGACACAGCGTATATCAATATGAGCTGTAGTGTGTACATAGCCTCAATCTCATTTTCAAAAGAAATGTCAGAATTTAGAAGCCAAAATCCCATTGACAATCAGTGGGATTTAGGCTCGCTATGCCTAAACCCTTTTGCAAAATGAGACTTAGGTTCCTAAATTGGTCGGCACGGCAATGCTGAGACAGGGGCGGCCCGTGGATGTGGGCAGCTTCGGCAGTTGCCTAGGGCACCGCGTTTAATATGACACCCAATGATGATGTCATGCCATTGAGGGCTATAGAGGCGGGGGCGCCGATTGCGCATTCCACCTAGGGTGCCAGTTGCTGGCAGCTCTCCTCGAGCCGCTCCTGTGCTGAGCACAGCAATACACAAATACCTTTAAATATGTGGGCCTAGGACAGGCTCATGGATGGGGTGGGGGAGGCAAAGGGGACAACTGCCCAGGGCCTGGTGTTTCAAAAGGGCCTGGACCTCCCAGTCACTGTTACCAGGCCCTTTAAATCCTGGGCATCATTGTGGGCTGTCTTGTTGAGTCGCGGAGCTCTCCAGGCAGTGCTAAGGACTGCCTAGCCCCAGCCCTGCCCCTTCTCCCTGGGGTGTCACTGCTTCCAGGGGCACACAGCAGCCCCACCCCTCCCCTGGGGCCTGCCACGCTGTTGGCCCTGCTGGCCTAGGTTTATTTTTAGTGATCATGAGGTTGCTTTTCAGTGGACTATGCTTAAAAGCCTTTTATTCATGTTCTTAGTTCTCCTTTCTAACATTTGAAGTGGATCAAAAGCCAAGCAGCCCAACAAACAATAATGTTCAGATGCAAGTAACGTTGTGTGCATTTGGTTTGGGTGGGTTTTTTTTAAACCTAATCAAAGAAAGCTTTTCACAGTTCTGAAGACTGTGATCACAGTTTTGGGAGAAAATGCAGAGCCTTTAGTATCTAGTTATAAAAGTTTACCAAAGCAGACGTAGGCTGACTGGTAAATACTGATTTATACTGAACCCTCAGTGGACTTCTATATGTGTGATCTTAACTTTTCTGTTTTCATTGGCCAATCCACATTGCTACCATGAGGTTTTAATCTTCATTTCATCAGGAAGCATATGAAGCCCTTTGTCCAGTTAAATATATTTTTTTAACATTTTTTCTTGGTCCAGACTACAGCACTTATTTAAAGAGCTTCTTTGGTATTAAACTGTATTAGTTGGGGTTAAATTATAACTGGCCCTTATGCAAGGATACAGTTTGAGGGGCGGGGGAAGAGAGAGGGGGAGTAAATAAGTCAGGTATAAGTGCAGTTCCCAAAGAAGAGTTATGCCTAAATTGTATAACCTAGCCCTAAATAATTCTATGGGAGAATGCTCAGATCCGGTTGCTGAGATAGTTGCGTGAGGAAGGATTCTCTGAATCTGTACATGTGGGACCTGCTTTCAATTACAGCATTGAAGCAGAGATCAGAACCTGGCCCAAGTGATGAAAAGGTTGCAGCCTCATGATAAGTTACGCAGTTATATCGAATATAAATGTGCTGTGATGCACAAATTCAAGTACTTAAGCAACATGAATTTGGAACATTTTACTGATTTAACCAATATATTTTGTTCTACTTTTGATGGTTGCCCACCATTTGTTTACATACGTCCCAACTACAGCCAATCAGAGCTTTTCAGACGCAATGTATTTTGGTCACAATATTCTTTTTTTTTCTTTTTTTTTTTCTGAAGCTGAAATGTTTGCAGAGGCATATAAATTATGATGCCATTTTTGATGGGAGGATTTCTAGGATCTAGAGCTCTCTGGTCAGAAGTGACCAGAAAAAGAGAGCGTGCGAGAGAGAGAGCGTGCGAGAGAGAGAGAGAGAGAGAGAGAGAGAGAGAATCAAATACCTGACCTCTTTGATATAATAATGTATGTTTGCACTCAAATCCATTCATAAAAAGTGTTGGGAAGGTTTTGTTTTTATTCCAACTGGTTAAAAAAAAAAAAAAAAAAAAAAAGATACCTCAAAAGTTGTCACTGTGACCAACATGAACCATGTAATAACCTGAGAAAGCTGACATGTAACAATGTCCTGAACATTTGCTCAGGGAGGAGAAGTGTAATGATATTGTAGCCCACTCCAGCGGGAAGAGGGTTACAGACAAGCCAGAGGAGGCTTGCGGAAATCTGTCTAATTAGAGTGGGGAGCAGTCAGCCAATCAGAGCCAGGCTGGGCCCTATAAAAGGCTACAAGGACTGAGAGGAGCTCATCTTTGCTCCATCTGTGGAGCAGGAGGGACCAGGCTGCCTGGGTAAGCTAGAGAGGATACCTGAGACAGAGCAATGCTGGGGAAAGGCAGGCAGAGCTAGGGAGCTCTGGTCTAACCCAACTCCCAGGCTGCAGGCCTAATACAGGGGTCTGAGGGTACTAGGGCTGCAAGGAGGCAGCCAGAGTAGGAGAAAGCAGCAGGTCCTCACCACACTCCCTCTCTAGTGATGAGTGGCTATTTCAGATTGCAGTTTGCCCCGAGGCAGGAGCTAGATGATGACTGAGGCAAGGTGGGTCTAGGGGGTTGGGAGGCTCCCTGGGGGTATGTCTACACTAGCCCCCTAGTTCGAACTTTAAATCACGGGCTTCATTTGCAAGTTCGAATGCCTACATTAGCCACCCTAGTTCTAACTAGGGGGCTAGTGTAGACATACCCTGGGAGAGGAGGACCCCAGAGTGCAGAGACACTGCCACAGGGCAGTACCCCAAGGAAAGGGAACTGTGGGCTGGAATGGACACAGGGCCTGAAGTAGCGCAAAAGACAGGTAACTGAGGGTGAGACACCATTCAACAGGTCTGGACGAACCAATTCCCAAGGAGAGCTGTACGAGGCACCGTAACAGTGAGTCAACCCTGCTACAAAGGATTTTTGAATACAGGGTTATAAGACTCTCCTATGGGAAAATCATGCAGGAAAACACCCTACCCAGAGATAAGCAAGCTTCCCACAAACACTGAGGGGCAGTTACAGGACAACAGTTTACTTTTATGTTCAGGCCTGACATGACAGTGACCTTATCATTCAGGGACCTTACAAGTCCAGTTTAAAAGCCTTCTCAGGAGAGGAAAAGGAGGAGTTCAATTGTCAGTGGCTGTCCAGGGTGACAGGCCGACAGAGAGTACCCTATGCAGGGAATGTGACAAAGTTGAGCATTTGCCCAGATCCAGGGAATGGTAAGGAAGGCGATTGATTTATTGTTTTAACATCTGTTTTCTTCTAAATGCGCTAGTTCTAAATAAACAATACTTAGATTTCAGGAGGCTTTTGGGTCACTGATTACCACTGTCATCGTTCTGGAAGAGAACACGACTGTTAGGAGTTGGAGCTATCGTCAGACCTGCTGAGATAATCATGATCGCTACCAGGGGGCTTCAGCCCGGGGTCCAGTCTGTGAGAGGAAGAACTGCATGATTCCATCCCTAAAGAGGTGGTGGCTAGGAGCCCAAGACTCAGGAGGCCTGCACTTAAAGAGACCAGAAGTGCTGTTAGCCTTGTAACTGAGCCAGTCACAAAATGGAATTTTTATCCTCTGAAGGTGTGTCTAGACTACAGTTTTTTTTTTTAAAGTGGCCTTTTTTTGAAAAAACTTCCCCTGCATCTAGACTGCTACCACGTTCTTTTGAAAGTACATTGAAAGAACGTGGCAGTTTTTTCAATTACGGAAAACCTTGTTTTACGAGGAAGAACGCCTTTTTTCAAAAGTGCTCTTTCGAAAAAAGGCGCTATGTAATGCAAACTCTGCTTTTTCAAAAGAGAGCATCCAGACTGCCTGGGTGCGCTCTTTTGAAAAAGCAGCTTGCATTTTCGAAAGTACTGGTTGTAGTCTAGATGCTCATTTTCAAAAGCAGCTTTTTCGAAAGTATCTTTCAAAAAAGCCTCTTTTGAAAGAGGCTTGCAGTCTAGATGTAGCCTAGCTGCCTCCAGTCCCACCCTTATATCCGATACTGATCTAATGCGAAGTGCTATAGGGAAATAATTCCCTCATCTCTCTAAATCTATAAATAAAACCTCATACTTAGCAGTGTGAGTTGTTATATTCAAAAGGAGGGCAAAATCCAACGGAACCCACTGCATCTTTTAGGGGCTGTAATCGGTGGGTGCTTTTTTCACTTCGCTGAGAGGCTGGATTAGGCCATAAAGAGAGGTCACAATTCTCAAGTTCATCTCTGCTGCAGCGCAGTGGTTTTCCTTTGTTTCTTGTCACATTAAAGATCTCTTCTAATGTTCTGAAATAGAGAACAATCTATAGGAAGGCAGAAAACAGAACTAAGGAGGGGTGGGAGCACACATCTACACCTCATGAAGATCTAAAGTTTGTCCCCCTTAATGTGCCTATGAACTCAAAATGAGCGTCTAAATTGAGACTTTTTTTTGCTACAGGGTAAAATGATTACAAATGTTTCTTTGTGCAAGAGCTTAGTGGCATTTTATGCAGCTGGCATTGCAAAGCTTGAAACAAATCCAAGAAAACAGATTGTATCTTTAAGGTTAGAAATCAAACTTTCTGCTGCTAAAGTGCAGATTTCCTGGTAACGGGCTAAAGCCGTGATACTAGAAGCTATAGCAAACAGAATCTCTACTGCTATATTAAGTGAAGTGTATTGCTCTCTTTATTCCATATTGCCTTTTTATCCATTCATTCCATTCCCAAACTATCAATAAATGGATACCATCACATAATTTTTGTTATAGTTTTTCATACAATGTATTTCTCAACATTATTTCCAATACTTAATAGTGAAAACCATGACTAACTTTTCAAATAGACCCAAAAGCAACCTGGTACTTATTTAAATCAAGTAACAACAGCTTCAGTTTATATATAAGAATATCAGGTCTGATGTAGTGGATCAAATCATTGGCCTACCACACCTGTGGCAACCCCATCCAATACACCCAGACAATGTATTCATTGTATACAACTTCTCTGGAACCACCCAAGAGACTAACTATGATGGGACCCTTGGGGTGCAGCCTGGGACTGTGGGACCACTGTTCCTACTTGACACTCCAGCCTGGGCTGCCTCTCACAGTGCTTTGTAAGTGACAAGCAGCAAACCCCTCCACGTGCAGTTACTACCCACACAACAGCACATGGAGCCCCACACCCATCTAGAGTGCAGGAATGCTCCCAGAACTCCTCATGAATCCCTCAGAGTAGGGAACCAGCCAAATCCTTCCCTCTCCGCTCCTCCAGCTCCTAACCTTGCACCTCAGGAATATACTGTCTTGAACTGCTCCTTATTAACCAGTTCACCACTTCATCAATGGAAAGTAGATGTAAAACCTGAGTAAATTTATTAAAACACTTCAGGCAACCTCACAGGTAAAGATAAAACAAGCTGATCATAAAAGATACATTTTAAGCGATTGTAAGTGATAGGCAAAAAGTCAGAGTTAGTTACCAGAAGAAATAAAACATAAGGACACAGTCTAAACTCTCAAACCTGTTAGCCTGGGCAACTAGATTAAGCAATTTTTCTCACCCCACTGGATATTGCAGTTCATAGAATACAGATTTCACCTTAGAAACCTGGGCCAGTCCCCACTGTCAAAGTCTTCAGTCTTCTCCTCAGTATCCTTGTTCCTTGGCAGCAGAGGTGGGTGCAGGAGAAAGTCCAAGCATGGGGCTCCTGTGGTCTCTTTTATACCCTCAGTCCCATGTGTTTAGTAATTTGACACCTCACCTGGGTGTTGACTACTCTCCTTGCTATTGTCTCTGGGGAGCTAATATCCCCAGATTCCCCAACTTACAGCATGTTTTAGTGACAGCCACACAGTGCAATCTCATAACTTCATATGTAGAGCCCTGTGCAGATACAAAATGGGTATCTGCATCCGCATCTGCAAAAATGATCTGCAGATATCCACAGATGTGTATATCCATGTATATAAAGCAGATAGCCTCAAATCTGCAGGGTTCTAGATGCAAAATTTGTATTTGCATCCACATCCATATCCTCAAAAATGAGCCACAGATATCTGAACCTACATCTGTGGATTCATATACTTGTGGATATAAGGCAGATAGCCACATATTTGCAGGGCTCCCTTCATATGTACTATACACATGTACACAGAACAATGACTTTTAGCAGCTCATAACCTTCAGGTAATTGGGGTCTGAAATTATTTACATGTTTTATAGATTTAAATCAGCCCTTTCCTCTCCGCTGGAATCCAGCACAGCTGTGGGAGCCGTGGTATTATCTATTCTCCACACAATGCACTGCTCATCATCTGGACAGCTGCATTCTAGCTTGGGTTCTTGACTAGTCTGAAAGCATAGCCTGTATCAGGGAGACAAGGTTGGATGCTTGTAGCCAGAGACAGATGAAAAATGCCCAGCATTGGCTACAGCTGCAAGGCTGTGTCTACACTGGCGCGATCTTGCGCCAAAGCGCCGCTCTTACGCAAAAACTTGCTGTCCACACTGGCCGTGTGTTCTTGCGCAAGTAAACTGACATTTTACTGTATGAAATCAGGGCTTCTTGTGCAAGAACTATGATGCTCCCACTCAGGAATAAGCCCTTTTGCGCAACTGTTCTTGCGCAAGAGGCCAGTGTAGACAGTCCATGAATTTATTGTGCAAGAAAGCCCTATGGTTAAAATGGCCATCAGAGCTTTCTTGTGCAAGAGAGCATCTACATTGGCATGGATGCTCTTGTGCAAAAGCACATCTCTTGCGCAAAAGCACATGCCAGTGTAGATGCTCTCTTCTACAACTACTTTAATGCAAGAACTCTTGTGCTAAAGAGTTTTTGCGCAAGATCATGCCAGTATAGATGTAGCCCAACTGTTTGATCTTTCATGAACAGTCCTAGATTGGCTACAACTCCAATCCTACAGAGTGGGTACACTGTAATGGGGAGCAGAAAGCATGGAAGGTGTAGGCCAGAAAAATGGCAAATAGGTCCATGAACTATGTGGATTCATTACCCAGGATTCCATGGACAGTATTTCCTGCCCATTTACTATTGGCCCAGCTGGTTGGCTTTGGAAGGTCGAAGATGCTTTTTCAGTGCCAACATGAACATATGCCTGAGAAGCTTCTCTGCTTGTGCTGTGAACTTATTTGCAGAATTGTACCCCAATTGAACTGCATCCATTGTATATCTCAGTGTGAGAGAGGTAGTCTTCCATCTAAGGACATACCACCCGGCATGGTTCATAGAATACTAGAACTGGAAGGGACCTCAAGAGGTCATCAAGTCCAGTCCCCTGCCCTCATGGCAGGACCTTTTTTGAAGCTCTGAAAGATCCAACAGGAAGATACAGAGAGGTCTAAATGAGAAAGGGATAGGGAGAAAGCAAGCCCAAGAATGAGCAGTGCTCAGAGAAGGAATACTGTTATTATACTTTAATGACCCAGAGCTTTTCAGAGAGGGCAGGGCAAGGCACACTTCTCATCCAGCTAAATAGGAAGGAGTTGGAGGAGGTGGAACAGCACAGCTAAAGGCTGCATCCCTCCTCCTAAAAGGGGAAACACTAACTGGGGAAGGCTGGCCTGCTGAATCTTCTAGACTGGCAAGCCAATTGGAAGGGTGCTCAGGTAAACTAACCTGATGATGAAGGTATGAGAGCATAAGTCAGGGTTTCAGAATCTGGCCCATAATGTATATGAAGGCTGAGTGTATATGCAGCATTTGCACAAACTGTATTCATCATATATTTAATATGATAAATACTTTAGTATTAACCCTGATGTCCTTCAACATCTGCCCTAAAAACTCAACTGATTCTCATTAGCCCCAACTTCCAAAAGCAGAATTGTACCCGAAGAAAACAGATAATTTCTAAAGTTTCTGCATTTGGCTAGAGACCAACTATGCCAGAAAGGTTGGGGCAAAAAGATTATTTCAAAATTCTAGGTCACAAATACCTTCTCAAATATGACCTTGACTTGATCTTTGGCAGGCATGTGCTGTTAATAACCAAAAGACAAACAGTTATGCATATTTACATTATTTACCCTTCTCTTTTGCTTGCTCCAGAGGCTTATGCTGCTGGAACAAGGCCCCTGATTAGTTTTGCAGAATGAAGTAACCTTTTGGCATTCATTAAGGAGATACATGTGTGGGAGAGATCAACAAAAAGGCCCATTCAATTTTCTGTCATCAGGCATGATATAGTCTCACAGAAGAGGCACTTTGATGAAGATACTTTGGTGGTAAGCTTATCTCTTCCACAAGCAAAATACAAAGTCGGGGAATGGTGTTTACCTGTAGACGGAGCTAGTGATTAAAGAATGGGGGGGAGGGAGGAAGTTAAAATGATGTCTTTGAAGAGATGCTTCTGGATAAATGTTGGAATTTTTCACATTCTGATAGACTCTTTGTTTTGTTACTGCGTCAAGAAAAAACAGTACCCACAGTACTAAAAACTACAGCACGAATTAACCTGTGAGCATTTGGCAATCAGAAAGAATATCCTGCAGATTCAAAGATGCTGCTCATAGTGGGTATTTTACTTGTTCTACTAATGCATATCAAGCATAAGGACTTTGCTGTCATATTTTTCATTTGAATAAACTGATGTTCTGTTAAAAATTAAAAAGATGGAGGGAATGTAGATTAAAGGTAGATTGTCAGTCTGGCTCAGCCTAGTTTGTATTTTCACTCAAGGGAGTGGAATGTGTATAAAAAACACCTTTGATTGCTTTCAGAGATGGGGCTGGTTTCAGCATGGCATTCCAATCACTGTACTTTCTTTTTGTATCACCTCTGCCAGTCATGAACAATGCGGAACCTTTTTGTTAAAGACGCCTTTAATTTCACATAGTAATTACCTATTTGATCAGACAAAAGGTACCATGAATGAAAGCCATTTACTTGTTTGATGTGAGTGAGACAAAAGTGTCACTACAGCTGTGAGCCTGTCAAAGAGAAAACACTAGTGGTTGATTAGATAAGCAACATTGTACAAAAAAAAAAAAAAAAAGGAGTTTGTGTGGGGGAAACAAAAGGAGAAAAATTCCAAGTTTTGCTCCATTTAAAAACATGGGAGTTAATGAGAAATCCTT
Source organism: Apalone spinifera (assembly GCA_030068395.1). Lineage (NCBI taxonomy): Eukaryota > Metazoa > Chordata > Testudines > Trionychidae > Apalone > Apalone spinifera. The sequence continues at coordinate 23,324,094 of JANRFK010002932.1, read as the reverse complement.
CAGAATATAATTAGCATAATTATCCTGAGATACAACTGCTACCACTTCACTGGGGTCAACCTTTCACTGCATGAGCAAAACATGTGCCTGCATGCGCGCGCGCGCGCGCGCGCACACGCACACACACACACACACACACACACACGCACATGCACACACACACAGAGCCAAATCTGGCTTATAAAACAACTAACAATCTGGAGGCAACTTGCTTAACACCTGCTCCAGTTTCTTAGACTCATTCACGTAGCAATAGAAATCGTGCTACAAGGATGTGAAAAGTATCATTTGCTTAAGCTGATCCACGACTATTCAGACAATGATTTGCAATTTGCACTGCTTGAAATCAGAGCTACATTCTACTTTGCAAAGGGATTTGTTTTTTAAAATTACTGTACTAAGGGACTTGATAATGGAATGTTGAAAAACAGTTGCAAGAAGATGCTTTTGAGGGAAAAATTGTAGTCTTTATTAGTAATGGGATGAGAAGATGGTATGTGTATCTAGATACAGGTTTTGACTATAGAAATAATTCAAGAATGAATGGAGGCTGAGGGGTGGATTTAATTTTGTTGACACTGAAATCTCACTAGCTGTCCCCATAAGAATTCCTCCCAAAATGTGGAAATCTATCATACTTAGCAAGTCTTCAATTTCACTCAGACCAATACCAAACACTGATCCAGGGACCAAACATTGGATCAAAACCAAGGGAGGAGGGGGAGACCTATGGATTCTGATCGCACATCTTACACCAACACTCAGAGTTTCTTAGCCTATATCTGCACTACAGCCCAGGTCGATACTCTGAGATTGATCCACCAGTGGTTGATTTAGCAGGTCTAGTTCAGACCTGCCAAATCAACCACAGATTGCTCTGTAGTTCACCCCTTTATTTCACCCCAGACAAGAAGGGTAAGAGAAGTTGATGGGTGAGTTTCTCCTGTCAATCCCACACTGTCTAGACCCCGTGGTAACCTAACATACGTTGACTCCAGAAACGTTATTCATATAGCTGGAATTGTGCAGCTTACATTGACATACCACGGTCATACAGATGTAGCCTCAGACCTGAGATTTCCAGTCTGGCCCATCTCTATTATTTGGATAGTATTATCTGAATTTTAGAAGAACAGAACAATGTCTTAGATGGAATACCAATGTCATGGCAACGTGGCAGCACCACACACCCACACAGTATGAGGACAGGTGGTTTTCAGCTTTCTTTTCCACCTAACCTTGCTCTCCTCCTTTGCTGCAACTAAAACTAGAGGTGGAAAGTAAAAGGCACTTCAATTTCCCGGAGGTCCTTCACAAGGTAAATTTAAAATAGAACTAGTGCCAGCTGTTGGCCTCTTGGTTCCAGCTGGTTAGAACCAAACATATTTTTAATGTTAACTGGAAATGTTTTATTCTGTTGGATAACATATCAAACAACACAGCACTGGAACTTTCATTGCTTAGAAACTGCGCCTGGAGGTACTTGAGGGTTTTTATGGACTCTTTCACCATCATGATTTTTGATTGCCACACCAGAAACCTCAAGGTACCTTTTTCATGTCTTTATTTGACTTATAACAGTGACTCATGTAGCATGAGAGTTGAATACTTGTATTACTTTCCTTTACACTCCTCACCAAGAGGATGCATATTAAAAAAGGAAAGCACCCAGTTAGCTGACCCTGATGAATGCTGGTTCACCTCAAATGTGAAATACTATTAAAACTACAGTTCCAGCAAAACTGTATAGTGCCACAGCAGGGCTGCAGCTAAGGGCTTAGTGGGAGCTGGAAAAGGATTCATTTAAAATGCAACCTCCTCCTCCTAGTGGCACTAAACCTCATATCTCCTGTATGCACATATCCCTCTCGCCACCCACACATGGCATGGAGGGAGGAATGGAAAGCAGAACATACCCCTGCTTCTGCTCTGCCCTTAAACCAGCACCCCCATACACAAAAGCTCCTGCACAGCTGGGCTTCACAGCAAAAATAACAGTTTGCATCCTTGTGTATTGGGTCCTCCTGCACTCCCACCTATGTTCATTGGCGGAGGAAAAATCTGCCCTATACTGTATGTTCTCTCTTTACAGATATAGATGTACTTGCATGAATGTGTGTGTGTGGGGGGGAGTGGGGAGTTACTTCTGCTACTGTTGCATTTGCACTACTGCTGTACTATTGAGCAGGAAGGTTTCTCTAGAACTGCAAGTAGCCACTGCAGATGCAATGCTAATAAATATGTCTCAGGAGCAGCAGTTCTTTAACAAAGCGAATAGGTCCATTACAGTATCCCATGGTCTCCTTTAAACCTTGCCATCAAAACCTAATTTCACAGCATGATCAGTTCTGTGGCCGGATAATTCTCTATATTATTTAAATCACACTAAAATGAATATATTAACAAATAACACTAATAAAATTCATGGGATCACACAGTGGAAAAAATTACACTGCATGGAGAATTGGGTTACAGCAGTTACATCACCTGTTGAATCAGATACAATATACATCAAATCAGATAGATGATTACTTTAATTCTATATACAGTCTATTTAATTCAATGCATCCCTTAGCGCATGTAACTGCTAAATGAAATGCACTGGATGTTCTACAAACACATAATCACCTTGTAAATGAAATACCTCTGATATTAAAACTGATATATAACATTTATTAAAGTCATTATGCAAAGAATCCATTTTGATGTGAATTGCTGGATATGACGACTGCCTATGGTTTTTCAAATGCTCTGGGTGTTCCCGGACTAAGCAGCTATGCTTTTCTAAAACAGCACACTCAGAGTTCCCTCATAGAGGTGGGGAAATATTGTCTTGTGCATTCCAGCTGGAGAGATGTTGTCCCCATTCAGCAAGGCACTTAGGAAACATACTGAAATTTAAGCAGGTTCAGGGCGTTAGCTGGTTGGGATGAGGATTTTTACTTTCCCAGGGGCACCAAGATGTTTGACTTGTTCCATGTGAAGTTGATTTAACAGCATATAAAATCCCCCACAGAGCTCAGGAGTTTGGCTTGATATTGTTTGTTTCCCCTCCAACCCCACCAATACATCCCCCCAGGAAAAATAAGAAAGTTTCATTTCTAACAGGAAATATGTTTTTAGGGAGGCGGGGAAATCAGTCTCTCCTTCTCGTAGACCTTGCATGATGGTGAGGGAGAAATGCAGATACTAGATTCAGTAACTGCTTTCTCGGTGAGCTCCTGTGACAAGCTTTACCTCCTGCTGGTCGCTCTGGGAATTAGCTCAGTCCAGTCTCAGAACGCCTTCATCTGAAAGTGTCTCACCTGTCATTACCTGCCCTTTCCACATCTCCACCACTTGGAACCTATGTCCTTCCCAGACCTCAGCACTCCTTTCCCTGGATACTTTCCTTTTGGGCAGTGCCTATGTCCAGGTTCCTCCTCCCCCTCAACTCCCTTCTCCCACTCATCTCAGTGAACCTCTGCCATTCTTTGATTTGCCCTGAGGGAAAGTGCTAACTACAGTCTGAAGTGGCCACTCATCATTGGAACTGCTGCCTTTTCCTATCCCTACCTGCCTCTCTGCAACCCCAGCACCCTCCCAGGCCCCTGCCTTAGAGCTTCAGTCTGGGAGTTGGTCAAGACAGAGTTCCCCTGGTTTCCCCGGACTTGTCACAGCACTGCTCTGTCCATGGTACCTCTATCTATGTAGACAGCAAGTTCTTCTTCCTCCAGAGCTGGAGAAATACTGAGTTATCTCAGGCGAGAAGCTCTTATATATAGCCCCACCGGGCTCTGATTGGCTACCACATGCCTGCTTCAGATTGGCTCTCAGGACAGCCCCCTCCCAGGGGTGTTTTTAATCCCTTTTGCTCCAATGCAGGGCAACTGTCCATCACAACCTCAAAGTGAGGTCACAAGGAGAAAGTCAGCTGCACTAGCGGGATAGGACAGCTCTGAACACTTTTAAGAGGGTGCAACATTCTCAACAGGCTGGTATGCATTCATGATCCTCCTATGCACAGCTGGCTGGGTTTCCTACCCTCATATTTATAATGAATTTCCAAGTTGTTGACTCTGTGAAGTTCACCCTCCCCCCACACACACCTTTTAATTTTTTTAATCAAGGGTTTAAATGGTCATGAACCAGCAGGGGGTAGACCTGAATATTCTAAAGCCAGTGAGTTTTATATAGAAACCACTTGCCATATTTTTAAGAGAAAGTTCCAGCATTTTACTGTACATTTGTCTCTTGTTTCTAGCTGCTGACATTTTTAGTTTTGCACGAAGGATGTTGCTCTGAAGAATGGTAGCTGTTGAGCTCATTTACACACTACTCTCATGTTTCTATTTGTCATCGCATTTAAGTCTATCCAAAATGAATTTTGGTTAGGAGATGTGAATGTAAAATTCTCCTCACCTCCAAATGGGCCTCTTTGAAATGCACTCTCAGAAAAATTTGACTTTATCCTCACATAGTGAGCAAGTGTAATGCCTACTTCCCGAGGGATAGATTTTGCACAAACCATTTAAAATCAAAGAATACCAATACAATCCATTGACAAAATCGCAAACTCCCTTTCTTTCAAAAAGTTTATCTAGGATAGTGTAATTAAAATGAGTTTCCAGTAGAAAGAGATTGAATATACTAAATATTCTCCCCTTTCCCCTTTCAGAACAGTTCTTCCAGAAAAGAATCATTTTAAAGTATCATTAACCACTGGCTTTTAGACCCCAAAAGAAGCATAGCGCCTGAAACAAAGGAAAAAATACGCTTAAATTTTGCTTGGTAGCACAGCCCTCGTAAGTTCCAGAAAACTGAATGGTAAGCATGGATTCAATTCCTAATATCTACATATTTACATAACTTATCACTGCAATCAACAACTGCGCACCCCACAATATGTTATTGCTGCTGATTTCTGTTTACTGTTTGAAAAGTTTGCCAAAATCATATTCTGGTCCTAGGCAATAATGCCAACTAGCACTAGATTATACTGTCTAGTATAATCTCAGAATGTTGGGCAACTTTTTGCTGCTCAGGTACATTTGGTAAATGCAGATATTTCACAGCTTCTTATTAAATCAACCTGAAAAGCAAAATTTGCATCCAGGATATTGGTTTGGGAATAATAAATAATACACAAGCACAAAGATGTTGCAATCAAGGATCAGGGCTTTATTGTGTTAGGCACTGTGTGTATATAGATTAAAAAGATCTCAAATGTTGTAGTCTATGCCCTTGTTTATATTTCAAATTGCACAGGATTAACTAAAGATGTATTTTACAATCCATTTAGCTAAACTGGCACAAAACACAGCATGGAGACACTTACCACAGATTCAAACCTGGCGTACATCCATTTATCATAATTTGGTAAGGAACTGAATTAGATTAAATTGATGTAAGAGTGTCCACACTGGATTTTGCATCAGTGCAACTTTGGATATAGAAAGACAAGGGCTTAGGGCAATAACAAAAAGCTATATGTATATGAAATAAACACATAGGTAGGGCCAGGAATAAGGAGATTGAGATAAGTGTTATACAAGCATATTTTGCATAGATTTGCAGACAGTATAAGGTATCCAATGAAGGTACTAAGCTCATCCTTTTACTGGTAATCAAATTAAAGTTTCATAGTTCCAAGTAAAGAAGAGCAACAGAACTAAAACATCTCATTTGGAAGCTGAAGTAAAATTGCAGTATTGCATGTATAAAAGGGTTTTTTTTTATTTCAAATATCTAAGCAGCTGGAAATGACATAATAGAAAACTCACTCTGCCTGTATCCTCCTATAGAGACACTATTAATTGCTAGCTTTAATGAGTCACACAACGCACCCTGAAATTGTGGACAGTTTATAGTCAGACAGCCAGCCATAAAAAGTCTTCACATCTGTTCTGAAGGACAACAAGAAAACTGTGTTATACCATATACAAACATGGTGATAAAGGTTCTCTTACACTTAATTAAATAAACAGTTATTAAATACCTGCCAATTGAAGTAAAGAAACAAAGTGTTGCAGAAATCATATTTTTTCCTTCTGTTGTCAATGTACAAAAAAAAAGTCTAACAATGACTTTCTTTTATGTGGTATGTAATTGATACCTTTATAGATGCACCATAAAAGTCTACATTAGGTATGAAATCAAAGCACTGAAGGTAAAACAATGCCTTATTGGAGAGAGCATGTATCTAAATTATGCTATTCCCTTATAACCTTCTGCCATCCAAACATGACAAACATACTCAAAACATAGTGGAGCTGTGCATGAAGCAACCTGATCAAATACAGGTTTGACTGCAGATAAATCTGATGGAGATTAGCTGTGCATACAGCAGCAGCAGGACAAAGACATAAGAGCACATTGAAATCTTCTTATGGTCATGGAAAATAAAAACATACACCCAAACAAGCAAACTGGTAATGTCTGTGAATTTTAAAATTGCTTATGACAGTTACTCAGGCTGCCTAGCTTTTTGTGTGACACATTCTTATGCAGCTGTGAAGTAGTATTCTCCAATTTGGGGGAGGATTTTTAAAAGTGCTCAGCATTGGCTCTGCTCCTTACTGAAGTCAATGAAAGTTTTACCATCAACGGGAGTAGAATTATCGCAACTCTAAGATTTTTTTGTTTGAGAATCCCATTCAGAAATGCTATACCATTTCACTCCATAATCTGCTGTGATCAGAGAAAAATTAAATGAATTTTTAATTCAGGGTGTAAAAAGTAAAAGGATTTTCAACTATTTTCAACAAAAAGACTTTCAAACACCCTTATTCAAGAAACCTATTACTTACAAACACCTGAATGCCCTAAATCAAATAACACATCCAGTGGTTTGGGCACTAGCTTAGAACTAGGGAAACCTCTGTCTGCCACAGATTCCCAGTATGACTTTGGACAACACATGCAAGGCTTGTCTACACAAACGATTAGAGCATGGCAAGCAGGGATGTGAATCTATCCTGCGCTAGCCTATTGCAGTATAATTGTCCATGTGCATCCTGTTGACATGTATTAGCAGTTCGTTTGAGCACTCTGATGTAGTCCTCTGTGAAACAGGTCTAGCTCAAAACACATTAACAAACTGTTCCCACACATCAGCAGGATGCCCCAGGATAGTTAGAAGGATAGATTCACACCCTAGCTTTCCACAGTCCAATTGTTCATAGACAAGCCCTTTGTCCCGCTGTTCTCCACTTGTAAAAAAGGGATAGAGCACCACCCTACCGCACAGGGGTTTTGTGAGGACAAATATGTTGAAGGATGTGAAAGGCTCAGATAATAGGGCGAAGGGCTATATAAGTACAGAAGAATTCTAATTCAGGACTTCTGGTTTCGAAAATGTAGTAAGACGAGGGCCTGAAACATAAGCCCATATATCAAGGCCTGGTGTAAATCCTGAGGCCTAGGCCACAATGGTTAAGATTTTGCTAATATAAAGCAAAGTGAAGCTATGAACAAGAGGCAGGCCCTGCTCACAGAAATTGGCAAGAACAGGGCCGATGTTACAAAAACATTCATACCCAAGAGGTACTAAGCACAGGCCGTAAGAACATTCCAGAAGGGTCTTAACAGAACACCCCGTGAAGAAACAGCTCGGTACCAACACACACCCCACAGATATAACAGGAGCATACCAACCCAGGTTAAGGACAGAGTCTAAATTGACAGTGTTAGGGATAGAACCCCCATGAACAAGGTAATGGGTGGAAATAGGTACTTCGGAGGGTGGCAAACTGATACGTCAGGAGTGATGTGAACTTGTTTGTACAAGTGTATAAAAATGTACCCCAAAGAGTTGTCTTTGTCCAACTGAAGGGGCAGTGTTGCATTCCTAGCACTGACTGAATTAACCATTGTCAGGGGGTACATATGCATAGTAGTTCGGTAGTCTACAACAACTATTACTCTACTTTGTTCGACAATAAACCTGGCCTTGTGCCTTTGATCCTTATCTGATTTTGTGGACTTTGGGGTCTCCCCTGGAGTCTGTTGTGTCGATTACTTGCGCAAAGTCAACACGGCACACAGGAGGCACATATGCATGCAGCCAAATGGTTATCATCATTGATGGAGCAGAAGATCTGTCAGGACACCACAGCAATGATGCCTGACTATCACAGAAACCATATGCCTCTACTAGCTAAACTAAAGAAATAACTTCAGCTGGAAAAGCCAACAGAAGTCACATTTGTGAACTAAAATATAAAATTATAGCAGACGGCAGCTGTATATATAACAATTACAGATCTTTGATATATGAGTAGGCCCAGTCCCATGCACCATTCCAAACAGAACACTCCTGTGTTACAATTATGTAGGGAAAGAATGTCCAACTTTTTCAAGGTTGGCTTGTGATTTTGTGCGCCTCCAATTTTCAGTGCCCAGTGTGAAACATCTTAAAAGGAAACTGATTCTCAGGGTATGTCTAGACTACATGCCTCTGCCAACCTAGGCATGTAAATTAGACATACCGACATAGTCAATGAATCATGGATTTAAATATCCCCCGCTTCATTAGAATAAAAACGGCCGCCGCATTGTGCCAGCTCAGCTGTTTGTCAGCACGAAGCGGCAGTCAAGACGGGGATTAGTCGGCAAGGAAAGCCTTTGCCAACCGATCCCTTATGCCTCGTGCAACGAGGTTTACAGGATTGGTCGGCAAAGGCTTTCCTTGCCGACTGATCCCTGTCTTGACTGCCGCTTCACGCCGACAAACAGCTGACCCGGCACAACGTGCGGCCATTTTTATTCTAATGAAGTGGGGGATATTTAAATCCCTGCTTCATTGACTATGTCAGTATGTCTAATTTACAGGCCTCAGTTGGCAGAGGCATGTAGTCTAGACATACTCTCAGAGAATAGATGGTTGGCAGTTTTTGAAAATCAGGTCCCTTCAAGGGGTCTCCAGTTGGGCACCCAAAAAGTAGGCATTCAAAATCACTAGCTGCTTTTGGAAATCCTGGAGAATGTCATTTTAGTTTGGTTCATGGGAATTTGTGTGCCTGCATTTTAGGTATTGGTGCAAATCTGAGGCTTTTCACCTTAGTAGGCCAAGGCCAAAAGTCAGGTGGCCAGAGCCCCAAGTGTTCACTCTTATCTCTACAGTAGGGCTACTCAACTTTGGAAGCCCCGGGAGCCACAGTGATACACACAGCACATGCCGAGGTCCACAACTTAAGTGTGGTTGCATATACATACAAATAGATATGCAAATATATGCAAATAGCTTCTTTCACACTGACCGACACGAATACAAAGATTAAGCCTTAAGCCGTGGCACCAGACCCAAATATGGCCAGTGAGAGCCTGTCAGCACTTCTCAGGCTGTGCCCACAAGGCTAAGCACCCAGCACACCCCACAAGGCCCCAGCACTCCTGGCACCTCCTCCCTGGGAGCTAGAAACACCCTGTACCCATCTGTTCCAGCCAGCCCATCCGCTTGCGTCTTTCAGTGCTCACGCCGTCTGGAAGATGCCTCACCGTTGTAGAGTGTGTGCCCAGTGGAAACCATGTTCAAAGGATATCACCCACAGGTCACATGTTGAGCCCCGCACAAACCCAAACCGCACTGCGGGCCGCAAACAAATGGACCGTGGGCCGCATGCGTGTTCAGTAGCCCTGAGCGACAGCTTAAACAGCAAGTGAAATTTGCAGTTTAAAAAGGGAGGCTGGACTTCAAGCATGTTGAAAAATGTACAGCTGAATTTCTATTTATTCCTCATTTTATATTTTCGCAGGTGTCAACCATAATTCAGTTGCAATTGGTTTTGTGTACTTGTGTTACGAATGTGCTATGCACCATTTACGACTCAAAAAACAGTAACAGCTCCTTGGATTTATATAACATTTTAGCACATCTAGCGCTTCAAAGAGCTTAACAAAAGGAGATAACTCCCTGGGATGGCAAGCTAGCCTATCTATTACAAAATAAATAAATCAGTTTTAAGTTCAGACATCAAAAGGGAAACAGTAGATGTCCCACTAAAATCTCTGTGGGCAGGGAATTCCAAAGAGCAGGAACATAATGGCTAAAAGAGCAGCCTCCCAAGGTGACACATCATGGTCCTTTCCCAGTTTCGATTAATGAGCAGCAGGAATGGAAATGTTAATCATTAAGAAAAGGTTAAAATGTTTTTACTGTGTGAGAACGATGCATAAAAGGATACAAGGACTGTTAAGAAAAACACCAAATCAGCACAGAGATCTTTCGCAAACTAAATTCCAACTGGGAATATATTACGAATGAGAAACAGCAACAGAAAAGGAAACCTCAGAGTATAAAGCCAAAGCAAAAACAGCAAGTGAAAATCAATTGGAACTGAGGCATCAAAGCACTTTACACATTGTAAATTAAAACACCGTTCTGGCCCAAAAGCCAGTCATTTAGGGATTGGAAATCTACTACATGAAATAGTGAAACATACAGACATGCTAAACCCAATAACTATTGTCTGAAAAATCAGATATATTCTGTATACAATTACCATGTCAAATAAATGATACTGCATTAAAAATCCCCAGATATGCATTTTAATTGATGGTTAAGTAATATAGGTCCAGATTTTTAGACATGCATTTATTATAATTGCACAAACTATCATGCCAAATGCTCACACTAATAACCAGCTGCACATCTGACTGCCAACTTGTATGTGCAATGACCATGATTTCATCATCACACTCAATGAATACACATGCAAAATTGGGCCAAAGATGCATGCATAATTTTGGACGTTCATTTGCATGCACAGACAACTGACAATTTGGACTTTATTCCACTGTGACTTGGTTGTACATGGTAAGTAGGCAGACTGAAATTTAGCAATGGTACAGCTGGTAACTGTAAAAATGGTAAAGGGGAAATCTTGTCTCCCCCATGAGCTTCTTAGGCCTCAGTAAAAAAGGACCAAGGTTATTCTTCTGTGTGGGTCAGGCTGCTGGGGATCCACCCCCTATATGTAACAGAAATGTGCTCCATGGGGGCTTCCTCTTGCCACAGCAGACAGAGAAATTAAGCGAATGAAAGCCAGGGTCAGTGAATCTACCACTACACAGGTCTACCAGGCAAGTTTCCCATCCATGATGGAGGGGCACGACAGCAACTGTGGCCCTGAGGCTGCAGAAGTAGCTGTGGCATTGACTTCTGCCAGCCCAAACTTGGGAAAAATACTTCCAAACCCAGTGCCCATGGAATAAGTCCCTCACATTCCACTGGGTTTGGTGCTGGAGCCCAGACTTAGCCCTCAACAGATACACAACAGTCATCTGTTAGAGTTCCCTTGCCATTCCTCCCTGCCTCAAACTCATCTCTTGTCCGATGTCATTAGACCTTTCCTATGCTTCAGGTCAAGTACAATGAGAACAATATCGAAAACTTCAGGCTCATCCTTTTTAATCAGCACCTGAGTGAGACTCTTTGGCAGGCTCCCCTTAGAGGTATCTTCTTGGATAGGCAGAAAGATTTAAGTTTCTTAAATAAAATATATTCAAAAGCACAGAGAAGCTCAACTTATGCAGTACAAATACCAGCCTCTGACCCCAAAGCCCTAGCTCTCACCCTGTACCAAGGTTCCCTTGGAAGCAGTAGGGATATATTACTGACCACCTGACCAGGATGGTGACAGTGACTGTGAAATGCTAAGGGAGATGAGAAAAAAATTAAAAAAATCAATATTGGGAGATTTCAACTATCCCAACGTATTACCTCACGATGGGTTACAGAGAGAGTTTCATGACACATTTACAGCTATGCACCTACCCACTTTAGTATTTTCATGCCCTTGTTTGTTTAATTGAGATTACAAACTGAATGAACTATCTTCTTTTTCAGTCTTCATCGGGGTGGGGAACCTTTTCTGGGTCGGGGGCCTCTGACCCAGAGAAAAATCAGTCAGGGGCCACACACAAGTGAGAAGCAAAGTGAGAAGCTCCTGACTGAGAAGGAGAAAGACGCTCCCCACATTCCCCTTGCACACCAGAGCGTAGGGAGGCTCAGGCGAGTAGATTTTGTGTGTTCCAGCCCTGCAAGTGGGTGGCCGGGGGGCTGGAGCACCAGTGCAGGCTCCCCAGTGCTGAGCCTCGGGGGCCGGATCCAAGCAAGTCGGGGGCCGCATCCGGCCCTACCCCTGGTTTAACTGTTAATAGCCACACTTATGGACATTGGAAACCTCTAGGTAGGAAATAAAGAGAAGTCTTTGAATACTTAGTTCGCTTTTGAGCTGACTCTAGTGCCACATTATTGAGCGCCCAGAAAGAAGACATGACCTCTAGGATATGAACAGGTCCTCAGGATGCTTCTATCAAATGAATTCCCAATCACGGGACTGGCTATTCAGAATTCCACCCTCCCCTCAATTTGCTTTAAGGATGTTGTTGAAACCTACCGATCTATCCCCCCTTTATTAAAAATGAATTCCATTTAAAGTGCCTGCTGCAGTAAGTAGTACTGCAATATGGTTCAAAGAAACAAAACAATTTCACTACTCACGCATTCTTATTCATAATATCACATCACAGTGCTGAAGTAGTACCATATGGCACTTGAGCACCAAGCCAGAACAAGTTGTTCAGCTTGTCATAATCTGGAAAGCTGCATGAAACTTAAATAATCTCTCTATGAAGTGGAAGATCTTTGGCTTTAGTATAACTCACTGAAAATGGTTTCTGCATTTCCCTCCTATTATTCCCCATGTTTTCTCTGATTCACATTCTATTTTCTAGCTCTTGCCATCAGTACAAGTGGATGCTAGTAGCAACAGGGCTGAAAGGCTGCTAAAAGCATCTTGCCTATAGGAGCTCCTTGATCCTTCATCAGCACACTGAATGGTATAAATATCTTCCACAATCACGTTCAGATACATCTGAATAAAAGAATTAAAGGGACATTGTTAGGTCTCGCAGACTCACATTCCAACAACCTTTAGAAGCCATGTGTTCCCCAAAAGTCATAGACTGCTGTGACATTTCAATATAGTTTGCTTGTCCATTAGGACTGAGAAGGGAAGTCTTTAAGGCCCTGTCAAGGCTGTTCCCACTCTGGCACTCTGAGTGCAGAAGGTGGGGGATTGCAACACACCTTAAGAATTCCTTGCCTCTATAGGCTTCTGCTTAAAAGCTCCCCAAGGTCATGGATTCCCTGGCCTTGGAGGTAGGCTGCCTCCATCCAGTGAAAACCCAGGAAGAAGCACTTGAACTTCTTCCAGAGAGGTACCCCCAAGCTCTTTTACCACAAGAGTTTGAAGAAAAAAGAAGAAAAAACAAACTGCAATCTCTGGGTATGTCTACACAGCAAAGTTATTTCGGAATAATGGCCATTATTCTGTAATAACTAGGTGAGCAGCTACACAGCCATTCCGTTATTTCAAAATAATTACGAAATAATGGGAGGCTTATTCAGAAATCTGTAAACCTCATTCTACGAAGAATAACGCCTCTTCCGAAATAGATATTTCTGAATAAGGCATATGTAGTTGCTCCACTGCTGCTATTTCAAAATAGCCCCTCACAAGGGCCATGCTAAGTTATCCTCCCCAGTGCCTCCTAAGGCTCTAAACTGAGATAGCCCTTCTACATTAGGGAAGCCTGCCTCGGACTAATTTTGAGGCTTCCCTGTAATGTAGATAGGCTATTTTGAAATAAGCTTATTTCATAATTGATGTGCAGTGTAGACACAGCCTCAGATGGTGACCTCTCACTCTTAGGCATGCATGCACAGACCTCCTGTTACCTTCCAGGACACAAGAATCAAATAATTGCTTTAAAAAAGGTGATTTTATTATCAAAAAACAAAAAGATATACTTGCTAAAGCATTCTTGGTTGCTAGGTGTTACAGAGAAACTCAGAAAAGAACAGATTAAAACAAAGAGAAAGATGGTTTCTCTGGTTGCAGTTTGGATAACAGTGAATGGGGGGGAGGGGACATGGACTTAGCTTAGAGAAGTTTAACAAAACAACAAAACAAAGAAAATAATCTGATCACAACTACATTTTTCCTATCTATTCGAGATCTGCCTTCAAGGTCCAGTCCATTTCCATGTCCAGTATTCCTTATAGGCACAGTAGTTCTGCCTTGTTCAATTCATCTTGGGTATGTCTACTCTGCAGAGTTTTTTCGGAAAAACGAATGTTTTTCCGAAAAACTTTCACTTATATCCACGCTACAATTGCATTTTTCAAAAAAAAAAAAAAAAAAAAAAAATTGAAAGAACAGAAGGTTTTTTCTGACATTGGTAAACCTCTTTCAACGAGGAAGAAGCCTTTTTCCAAAAGAGCTCTTTGGAAAAAGGTGTGTGTGGATGGAGAAGAGGGAGTTTTTTCAGAAGAAGAGGAAAGAGGAAAAAGCCAGGTGCCCTGGTGGCCACTCTGTCCATAGTAATCACAGCTTAAATGCGAGATAGCGTCCATTCAGTGTGGACGCTATCTTTCGAAAAAGCAGATCACTTTTTCGATGAGCTTTCGCAGTGTAGACGCTCTCTTTTGGAAGAAGCTTTTTCAGAAGATCTTTTCTGGAAGCCAGTTCCTAGCTTAAAACTCACACACAGAAAAACAGCAGGCATGTATATCTTCCAATTTAAATTTCAACTCCTTTTTCTATTGGCCCTCCTGGGTCCCTGCCATACCTTGTAGCTACCTGAGTTTTACCCTTTAGTTACTAAATGCTGACCAGCACCCCCGTATTCATTGCAGGCCCATTATTGCCAGCTCTCTTATTTTAAACAATAATACATTTCTGAAGAGTGCCGGTTCCTGGCGTCAGGTGAATGTGTGAGAATCTCTGTCTTTTTCTTTTTTAAATAAGTAAATTTCTAGCCTTCATGGAAGCGGAGAAAGGCTTGACATTTTTATCCAAATGCAGCCAAATGATTCAAAAACCGAAGATACATGAAAAGAAAAGGAGTTTACATATTTTTTTAAAAGAAAAATGGCTTAGTTTTGGTCAGGGACTTGACTCATCTTTTTGAATGAGTGGGGTTAGCAGCATCGTCACCATCTCATTCCAGAGAGCAGATGGGGAGAACTTGACATATATTCATGGGAAGGTTGTTCAGAAATATAGGTAACCGGAATGGAAGTTTGGAGATACAAACCGGTAACGATATTAAATGCGGGAAGAGACAGTAGCTAAGTCTGTAATGACAATAGGGAATGGAAGGACAGAGGTGGGAATAAGAACAGAGAAGGTCAAAGATGTAAGCAAAAGCAGAGATATAGGAGAGAGATGTGATGTGGAAGGACACTGCAGAAGTGAGCGGGTCAGAGTGACTGGAGAGAATTATTATTTTAGCAGCTGCGTGTTTAATCAATTGAAAGCAGAGAGATTAGCACCGAGCCAGATATCCCAACAAGGTTTTCTAATCTTTGCTGGTACATACATCAAAACCTGTTTATGTATCCAAATAGACGAGATACTGAAATCATTTTCAAGGACCCATCTTGAATGCCATTGTGCCAGCCAGCATGGATAAATTGGGGAACAGTATTGCACAACCATTTACTTAAAAAAAAATGACCTCAAATGGGTCAACCGTGTTCAGCAAAACCACATTTCTGGAAACTCATTTTCAAGAATGGCGCTTCAGACCTTATTCAGATCATGGCTTATTTTGCAGTATAACCAGAGCCAAAGGGACATATTCTGTCCTCAGTAAGGAGAAAATTTTCCATTGACTTCAATGGAAGTCCCAAACAGACTGACTTCTATAAACTCTTCCTGCAACCCCCCAAAAATACACAATTTCTCCTATATTTTAAAAACAACTTGAATAAAAAGGAACTAATACAGGAAACTTATCTCACAAATGAGCAGAAAAGAGCTTTCATGCATGGGAGAAAGGGAGAAATTGTTATGCCTGTAGTTGGACTGGAGGCAAGAGAGAGCTTTTGAAACGACTGAGACATATGGAGAGAGTCTAAAATAAACAAATAAATAAAAGAAATCAGTCCCACTCCCTGGATGAAACAATTGAAGTGAAAGTAGATATTTTCTCAGTGATGCATGCACATTAGCAGTGAACAAAAGGAAAGCTGCAGCTAGACACATCGCTGTCATGTAGACACAAAGTTACAGAAAGGTGGGGGATAGAAAATCAATGTAAAATGCCTTGCTGGCGAAACGCTGGAATCTGGTGTTAGTGGAATAAGCCTTTTGTTTAAAGTAGCAAGCAATAGTTTTGCAATTTCATGAAGCTCTGCCCATCCCCCTCCATCAGGGATCACCAATGTACAGCACACGTTGCCATAAGTGGCATGCAAGATGATTTTGAGTGGCACGCCACTGCCTCCCAGGCGGTCCATGGCTCGAGCACAGCTCCCCTCCTCCACACAGCAGGGAGCCCGGGCTGCGGCTCGAGCCTCTTGGTCACCGCACAGCATGGTGTAGGGGCCGGGTGACATGACCCTACACTGGGCTCCGTGTCACTGCAGCTGCCCCTGCACAGCCTGGGCATGCAGCTCCCAGGAGCTAAGGGGTTAATTCCCCCCCACTACAGACTCTGCCTCCTGCTCCAGGAGGGGGCAGGGCTGGGGCTGCTCCGCAGATCAGGGTGGCACAGCCAGTCACATGCTGCTGCCCAATGCCAGGGCCCAGACTAAGTCATGGCTGCTCCCTGCAGGTGGGGAGACCCTTCCCCAGCAGCCTGCTGTGCCCACTTGGGGGCTGGCTCCTGGGTAGCCCCAAGCTCTGCCTGACCCAGCCCCGGAGCTGCAGCCTGCAGGTGAGACACAGGGCAAAGGGCTGGGCTGGACAGGGAAATGACTGTCCCCCCCCCCGGCCCCTCCTCGCCCCAATGCTGCTCCCAGAGGGCTGCAAGTCCCAGTGCTGCTGCCCTGTCGTTGTGTGCGCTGTGGGCCCAGGGCTGTGGGGACAGGAGCGGAGGTGAAGGAGGAAGCGGTGCACACTTGAGGCTACTAAAAGAGATTAATGAAGCTGCTAAAATGTGAGCAGGACTATTATTGACTTTAAAAAGTAGCAATGGCACGCGGCTCCATAAATAGAAGTGAATACGTTCAATCTTGGCACGCCACTTCTGAAAGGTTGCTGACCTCTGTCCTAGATGTTTAACTTGGGAACACAGACAGCAAATTGCCCATGCTGCTTTCAACTGTAGCTGTATGAACCCGCCATCACAACACTGACATTCTTGCAGTCCCCATACTCATCCCATGCTCTATGGCTGATTTTACTCTCTGGCCTTATCTACATTGGCACGTCACCAAAAACTGCCTTTTGTTGACAAATCAGTGAGAACGTTTCCACTACAACACAACTTTGGTCAGGAAAAACACCCAGTTTTGGCAACAAACAACTTTCACCCTTGAGAGAGACGTTTGTCGACACTAAAGGGAGGGGAAAAGACAAAGAGCCAGTGAGGACTTGGCTCTTTATTTTGTCAAGAGAATTGGTTTTCGCCAGTATCCCACAATGCCTGCCTTGGTGGCTGTGCTCAGTGCTTTGTGATCTCTGCTGCCCTGCTCTGCAGGCATGCACCCCTCCCTTTTCAAAGCTCTGGGAAGTACCTGACAGCTGAGTGAGCTGCTCCGGTTGGGAAACAAAGAACAAATAATTGGAATGCTCCTGTTCTGCCCAGCACTAGAAAGACAGCAGCAGACAGACTGCTGCTGCAGGGGGAGGGCTGGAGAGACTGTTGTGCTGTTCTCACATTCATCAGCATGGAGAGCTCACAGAGCTAGGAAGAAATCCCAAGAAGCACAGGGATCAGCACTGCCTTCCCACAGCATTGCACTGTGGGATGCTTACCCACATTGCTTTGCTCTTATCTGTCAACAGGGTACTAACAATGTGGCCTTGAAATGTCGACAATGGGAGACAGAAAAAATGGTTTGACCGGTTTTCACTTTTGGAGACTTTTGCATATCGAAAGCGCTTTTGTTATCAGACCTTCCCAGTGTAGACATAAACTCTGTGTCAGGACCGAAGGGATGTGGAAAGCAAAATAAACCAATATGCAGAGGCTGCGTGGGTTTTCTTGTTGACAGCTGTTATTACTTTTAAGAGGTTTATGTTTGAACATGTCTCCTTTCACACTCAATGTTCTGGAGTGGATAGGGAGAACAGACACTGCTCTCCCTCATAAACGATGGTGAAGTAACCTGAGGGTGCATCAGCCATGGTGAGAAAAGGGAGCCTTTAGGGTGGTTGCACTCCTGCTTTGGGGCTGGGTGTGACACAGTTTCATTTAAAAAAAATCTTTTGCAATTTTAAAATCTAACAACAAAAATGTCAAGAAAAGCTGGTCTTGGATACAATGCAAGAACTAGAGGCCACCAAATGAAATTAATGGGCAGCAGGTTTAAAACAAATAAAAGGAAGTTCTTCTTCACACAGCGCACAGTCAACCTGTGGAACTCCTTGCCTGAGGAGGTTGTGTAGGCTAGGACTATAAGAGGGTTTAAAAGAGAACTAGATAAATTCATGTAGGTTAAGTCCATTAATGGCTATTAGCCAGGATGGGCAAGGAACGGTGTCCCTAGCCTCTGTTTGTCAGAGGGTGGAGATGGATGACAGGAGCAAGATTGCTTAATCATTACCTGTTCAGTTCACTCCCTCTGGGGAACCTGGCATTGGCCATTGTCGGCAGACAGGATACTGGGCTGGATGGATCTTTGGTCTGACCCAGTATGGCTGTTCTTATGCTCTTATGGATTTCATGTAAATGCTAAGAGCCAGTTCCCTCTCCTCTCACGTAAGGAGAGCAGGTGGGAAAGAGGACTCTGAGCCAGACCTTTCAAAGTATTTAAGTGGCAAATGGGATTTTGAACAGCATCCACTAGGCATCTGTCTGCATCTTTATGTGCCTAACTGCCTTTAAAACTCTAGCCCAGAGGTCATGAGAAAGTCTATGTTGGCTAACGATGAGCAGTGAGTGCTGTCCCTTTCCCCGTGCCGCTCTGTCTTGTTAAGCTATGAATGTTGTCGCCATTACCATAGTATCTAGGTTCCTCCTAATTGTCTATGCATTTCATTTATCCTCACCACACTTCTGTGATGTAGGAGAGCATTACTATCCTCATTGTGATGGACACAGGATGGAGACACAGAGGCTATGTCTAGACTACGCTGAAGTTTCAAAAGAAGATATGCAAATTCAGTGGGAATTTACATATCTTCTTTTGATCTCACTTTTGAAAGTGGAGCGTTCGAAAGTGAAAGTAGTCGTGACGAAGTTTTTTCAGCAACCCTCGTCCCTGTTCGAAAGCCGTGTAAACCTCATTTTCTGAGGAAGAGCGGCTTTTCGAAAAAGGGGGACGGGGCTGCCGAAAAAATCACATCCCGATTACTTTAACTTTCGAAAGCGAGAGCAAAAGAAGATATGCAAATTGCTACGGAATTTGCATATCCTCTTTCGAAACGTCAGTGTAGTCTAGACAAGCCCTGAGAGGCTAAATATTTTGGCCAAAGTCGCACAGAGCAATCTGCCGTGCAGCAGAGACTTAAATCCATGTCTCAAGCCTCAGGCTAGTGCCCGAACCACGGAGCTCACCTTCTTCTCACATGCCCCATCTTGTCCCCAACTCTATCCATGGTTTCTTCAAGATAATGAACAGCTTCAAGAAGATGAATGATTTGTATTTAGATAGAGGAGGAAAAGTACAGCAGAAGAAAGTGTTTTACGTTGGCTGTTCTGAAGTGTCTGGGTTAAGTTTTTCCCATGACATAAGCTCAAGCTAGTATGATGAGCAGCCCCTATAACTGAATGGTTGACTTGAATCTCTCCCATGCTTGGGACTCTCCATTAGGCCAGTCTATTAGCATCAGAAATCCAGTCATTACAGCATTTGTGGATATTCTAAATAATTTGTCAAGCCTCCTATCCCAAAGAAAAACAAAGTGAAATGAAAAATCTACCGTGTGCAATTAGCAGCTCCCTTTGATGAATCCATTCCAGCATTACCACCTTTACGAGAACAGTTTGCTGCCTGAGAAATGATTTGAAGTTGCCAGCACAGGCAGAACTTCAGTGCCAGAGCACAATGGAGAAGATGATGAATTGTAAGTGAGAACACTCATTAACCTGGCCCAGAAAACACTCTCAGATCTTGATTAACTCCTCGAGAGCTGGGAGTTTATTTGTGCCACAGACGGCTGCTCAGGAAAATAAAGTTATCCTGACTTTAGTTTTATATGATACCACTCAGCATTTGTTCTTTTCCCTCATCAACACACTCGCTCTGTGCTCTGTACTTATGAATGCCCACTATCCAACTAATACCCCCATTAAGCTGCACACCTGCAGTGACATTTTCCTCTCACCAGTGTAGAGTAGCTCTTAACTCCATAATTCCCTGCCATTATTATAATGTTAGCATACAAGGGTCTGGTCAAAAGCTGAAACTGACAGGAGCTCATTTGGCTTTGGATCAGCTCCAGAAGGCTTAGAACACACACAGTGAAGTGAAAGAGCACCTGTTCTTTTAGTCAGCTGAGGTAAAGATGCACAAAGCCACCAGCAGACATGCTGAATGCTTATTGGTAGAGAACAAGGCAACTGTGAAAATAAGAGGGACTGTGGGAGAATTATGAGTGTTCTATGAAATAACATCACATTAGATTAATTAGATTTGAGCCTATATATTGCATGATCTGGCTCAGCCATGACAGTTTAATGATATGTTTAGAATGGTGTAATATCGATAACCTGGCTTGTCTTTAGATTTTAGTCTTGAATTTCAGTTGAAAAGTAGGATACTAGAAACTCAAAATCAGTGTGACTCCTTCTCTAATTACTGATTAATCAAGAGCTAAGTTTGCTTAAATAAAGAATCATGGGGAGAAGGAGGAAGTCTCATTAGGAACAAGAGGTAAAAAGGGGGCGCATTTTAACAACAAGTCAGATAGAGAAGGAAAAGGAAGTAGCTGATTTCCTGATAGCATGCTATCTCCTAATTTAAATTTTGTATTCATGTCTAATCAAAAAGTGATAAGACAATATTCTTTCTAAGGCTTGCAAATACTGTATGATATGCAATTCAAAGGGAATAATAGAGAAATTATTTTCCTTTAATAACTTCAGAATATATATATGTATATATATATATGTATCATGTCATTCTGCCCCCTGCACATTCCAAAAGCCCAGCAGCTGTTCCATAAATTCCAAATTGCCTTTTTCTTTAATGCACAGAAAACTGTACCATAGACATAATTCTAGGTGCAAAATATTTGGTAAACGTAGACAGTTGTAACATTTGCTCTGATGTTTAAGTTCCTCTCTAAAGGGAACTTTTCTGCAAAAACAGATGCTACCCAATAGCGTTTTTTGCCATCAGGCTGAATCTGAATGTTTTCTTGCCATTTTTTTTCACAGAGACATTAGAATATATTTTCCATCACTGAAAGAAAACTGGCATCTTCCTCCTCAATTCTTTGCTGTCAAATGCATAAATAACTGTTATTGCCTGCAGTAAATGATTTATGCTCTGATGATGTCTGATTCTTCTACCCTGTGAATGATTTTTTTTGTTAGACATTGTTGAATGTTATTACCAATAAGTAAATTGTATCATCATTTCCCTATAAATCAGAATACTTCAAATGTAAAATAGCCAAACAGGTTTTCCCCCATCTACAGGAACTTATAAGTAGGGTTGCTCTACAGGGACATATGGCTGCAGCAAATATTTTGTACATCTATTGTACCCCAGTCCACTAAGCACTACAGCTTCTCTTAAATTCTTGTAGTCACTCACCTACAAGCTCTTCTTCCAATAAAGTTACGAGAATTATGATCCGTTCTGGATAGGCGATGATATAACCAGAAGTATTGGTGTTTACCTGCTAAACTTTTAAGAGTGACTTGCAAATATGGCAACCTGACCAGATACAACACTTGGAAGTGTTCACAGGTGAGCACCATCCTTAGGATGGACATCCAGTTGAGCTGTGTTATTAGCTCTTAGACTACCGTAGCTGTGGAAATGCCAAATAAAGATGCATTTGGTTTTGTACGAGCCAGAAGATTGTGCCACCTTACACAAATCGAGTAGTACTGTATTTTTTTAGGGCTCTTTGGAGCGACCAACAGAATAAGAAACCATTTACTGTGAGCAAGAGACATAATCTTGCCTTGCAGTCAAATCTTTTTAGAGATGCAATGCCTAGCTGTGTTTCCCAGGGACAAACAATGAGACTGTGCATTTTAAATTTTTTAATCTTTATTATTTTTAATCACTCCACACATTACGAAAATAAAATTAGCTTCTTTGCTTAAATAATGTTACTGCACATGAAGCCTTGAAGCCCAAATCATACAAATAAGTCAACTGAAAAAAAAAAAAAAAGCCTACCAAGATTATAAAACTGAATGCAGACACAAATGCATCTTAAGGCCATTTATTGTTTTGGTTTAAAAAAAATGGGTATCAAGAGGGAAAAAATACCCAAATTCCCTTTTCTGGACAGTTAAAGTATAGAATTATTACAATGATGCCTACTGGCATCAAAGTAGTTAAAGGTCTGCCAGAATTACCATCTTAACTGTTCAGGTTCTGGGATTCATCCATAAAAACTTGCTGCAAGCTAAAACTTGGGTAACAAGGTCTACATGGCAGTTAATTGAAAGTCTGCTAAGAACACAATACTATGTAAAATATATCATTAGCGTTTGTACAAGTGTGGCCATTGTTGTCTGCAGTGACTCTGGACACAGCTGGTTCTGTGTAGGTATTTGTAGCAGAGCTTAACTGTTCTGGCTTCTGCCCCTGTCTTAGTTTCACCTTCTTTCCCAGTTAATCAAATTCAAATAGGAGGGTGCTTTCCCATTAATCTCTCCATTTGGGAGTCTGCTTGATGAAGAGAGTTCACAACTTCACAAAATCTTTCACCCAACCTCCAAGCGGGCTCAGCATCCTTCACTTAGCATTCTTAGTTGCAGTAGGGACAGGAATTTCTACTCCCTGTCTTCCTAGCTGCTTCGTGCTCCTTTTGAGCTATCTTCCTAGCTAGGCTCTCCCTGGCCAGGTCTACACTAGATCTGTAAGGTCGGCTTATGGTACACAACTCCAGTTTTGTATTTCTACATAGCTGGAGTTAGCTTACCTTAAGCCGAGCTTGACTGTGTCCACACAGCGGAAGGCTGACAGGAGCAAACGCCCCCGTCGGCTTAGTTGCAAGTACAAGTGCCAGCAGGAGCTTCCCTAAGCATTTGATTTATGGGTCTATACTAGACTCACTAAATCAAATGCCAGAATGTGAATCTCTGGGACAGCGAATGAAGATGTGCCCCAAGAGCAATGAAGAGTTACACAGCATAGGCCTCCTCATTGGTCTTTCCATAGTTTATTGAAGCATGGACACGTTTATCAGTTTTCTTTACATGGAGTCTTCCCCTTGAATCGCTGCTTTTATATCCCTAAGCAGGCCTGGTTTTTAGTCACATGCTCCTGACAATATGGCCCTGGTATTTTCATTCCGTAAACATGGGGAGATGGGCTAAACCTGACCTATCTGAAATGGAGCCCCAACCTTCTTAAAGTTTACCCTGTGGCACTAGTCTAAGGATCTCCAGATTTGAGGATAATCCATCAATAAGTTGCTAAACTTTCAAAAACCAAGCGCAACTTTCTCTAGGTTAATGGCAGCATTCTAAACTCAGCTTTTCCTAACTTCATGGGGGGGGGGGGGAATCCAGCTTTAGGGACATATTTTCATTACTGGCCTCTGGTCTTGCATGCCTATTTTTGGAAATGAAACTGAAGGCACTCGCCAAAGTGAGTGCACATTTATATGGTGTGAGCAAACATTCCTCTGCATGTGCAAATTTGGCAACATAGTCTCTAAATCCTTGAAATGCATGGGCAAGTTAATTTGTACCCAACAGAGAATGTGCTTGTGAACAGGGTTCCCCCTAAGGTGCACACCTGTTCAGGCGTGCACCAAAAATGACAGTCCTGCCCACCTCCTCAGGTAGAGCCATGCAGCACCACGTGGCTCACATAGGAAGTGCAAACTATGCCCAGCTGGAGAAAGCTGAACCCCCCAGCCCTGTAGCTGGCCCTGGCCCCCTGCACAGATCCTGCAAGACCCCCTCCTTTCCTCTCACGTGTGCACACAGAGGTTGCCTGATTTGGAGTGGGGAGGGAGGAAGGGCGGACATTGCTGTGAATCTCCTTCCACAACTCCCCAGTTTGGACCCTCTCTGCTTCCAGTCTGCTGGAGGGTGATCAACCATAAGGGCTGCCTAGGCCAGGAGAAGGCAGAGATGCTGCCTCAGCCAGAGATAAGAGCTTGGGGAGTCCAGTGCTAGGGGATGAGAGTGGGGATTTCACTCCCAGATGACAGTGGGGTGGTCTGAGAAAGATTGCACATGCCCCTGCTTCCCTTTTCCCTTCTGCTCTTGTGGGGAGTGGCTGACTGAACTCACCCTACCTCCCTCTCTCTGGCCCCCCTCTCATTTCCCATCTGTTCAAGGAAGGATTCTGTAGAAAAAAATGTTTTCCTTTGTGTCCACATATAGAGCCCTGTGCAGATATAATTTGTATCCGCATTCATATCCACAAAAAAGAGCCACAGATTCTTTGACTTTTCTCTCTGTATAGTGTCTGCACAGCCGTGTTACAGGTATCTGACATGGATCTGTGGCTTGGTGTCTTCCTAAAGGTCATGAGATTCCAACCCTTAGAACATAAGAACATAAGAACATAAGAATGGCCGTACCAGGTCAGACCAAA
>JANRFK010002932.1:23270694-23289550 GCA_030068395.1 Apalone spinifera | reverse complement strand
GCAAAAGGGAAGTAAAAGAACATTTTTAAATTTGTAGGATTTCAACTTCAAACAGTATTCATTTTATTGAATAATTACCATACATACTAAATTTGAATCAGAAACTCGTAAAGCTTCCATTACTCTTTCCGTAACTAATTTGAATTATTTTGTGATTTGTAACAGTAAAATTTTCTTTGCATTAAAATGACAGTTGAATAGGTGACTTGATTTTAATTTTGTTAGCAAATTTTTTATGAACGCTAATCATAATAGTCTAGGGATGTAAGCAACTAGTCGGCTAGTCCCTCAACTAGTTGCTTCCCCCACTTTGCTGCCTCTATCAGAAGCAGCAAGGGTGAGGAGCAGGAGCTAGTCCTGGGGGGAGCTGGCTTAAAAGCTGGTTCCCCCTGCACCATCTCCATGAAAGGCATGGAAGGAAAGGGAGTAGCGGGGACAAGGCAGCTTCCCCACTTTCAACTAATCGACTAGACGATGGAAAATCAACTAATCGTAGTTGATTAAACTAAATCCCTATAATAGTCATGAATTGATAAAAATAGTGAATATTATTGTGCCTAGTAACATTCCCTGAAGAACCCTGCTAGAAACACCCACATTCTATTATGTTTCCTGTTAACAACTACTTTTTTTGAGTATGGTCAATTAGCTAGTTCTTAATCCATTTAACAGGTTCTTTTATTGATATTGCATAGTGCTAATTTTTTAATTATAATGTTGTGCAATACCAAGTTAAATGTCCTTATTACATCTATGAAGTTACCTTTATTTGTCCAAACCTGTCATCTAATCAAAGAATCAAATCAAGTTTGTTTGATAAGACCTATTTCTCATAAAATCATGTTGACCGTATATTGACACATAGAAATATAATTAATTCTCTGTTAATTGAATCTCTAATAAGCTTTTTCATTATTTTGTCCAATACTGACGTTAGGCTAACCAGTCTATAACTGCTCAGATCACCCCACTGGTCCATTTTGAATTTTGGTGCTTGTTAGGACAATGTTAGGACTCTTCCTTTCTTCTGGAATTTCTAGTGTTCCAAGATTTATGAACATCAGCAGGCCACAAATCTCCCTAAGCCAGCTCTTCTAGAACTCGTGGGTGGAAGTTATCGAGGTCCACTGACTTAAAAAGCTTTATCTCTACTAGAAGTTATTTACCATCTTTGATTAGTAATGGGCTAGTACATACTTCATCATCCTCATGTCATACCAATATCTACAAGTTCTGTCAAAGGACAGTCCCTTCCCATACAACATGAGGAATATTCACATTCCACAACTTCCATGATTTTCTAGAACCAGGCTTTACTCATTCCTTGTTGGCCAATATGCAAAAGTCCATGGGTAGGAACTGTATTCTGTTCTTGTGTGTGGTACTGCAGTGCACAGTCAATGAATGATATAGCATAAGCTAAAAAAGCTTAAAAAACAATGAATGATCCTGTAGCACCTTAGAGACTAACTAAAAAATATAGTCTCTAAGGTGCTACAGGGCCATTTGCAGTGGCATAGTGAGGGTGTTATGCACCATGAGGGGGGCAAAGGTAAAACTGCATTGACCTGCACAGCAGGGGTGGCAGCAGCTCCCAAGCCAGAGGTGCTGGGCTCCCAGGCAGGCCTTTGAAGTGCCCGCTCCTGCCACCCGGACCTACCTCGGCGGTTTGTCTGCAGGGAGCAAGTGGCCCAGCAGCTAAATTGGTGCCCTCTTAGCGTGGTGCCCAGGGGCAACTGCCTCCCCCCATATTATGCCACTGGCCATTCATTGTGGGGTTGTTGTTTTTTTGTTATAGACTTAATGCAGCTACCTCTCTGTGGCTTTTAAACATGAAATAGCATAGGCTGGAATTATGAATAAATTGTGAATAAGTGTTTACACAAAAATAATGTATATTATGGGGGGGTTTCTTAAAGGTGACAAATACATAGAATCATAGAGCTGGAAGAGACCTCAGGAGGTCATCAAGTCCAGTCCCCTGCCCAAGTCAGGACCAATCCCAACTAAATCAACCCAGCCAGGGCTTTGTCAAGCTGAGACTTAAACACCTCTAGGGATGGAGATTCCAAATTGAAGAACAGTATAATGCAATGGCTAGAAGCTGAAATTGGAAACAATCAAGATCCAGTTTAAACAATGACTGTATTTAACAACTAGAACAGATTACCAAGAGATGTGATAAATTCATCATTCATCATCTAGGATTTTTAAAATGAGATTGGATGCTTTCCAACAGATATGTTCTACTTCCAACCCCAGTTTTTGGATTCAGTAGGTTTCGCTTACATAGACTGGAAGGATGATTCCCTTCTTTGCCGGAAGGACCTGTTGGAAATTCCATGGCTATGATGCCATAGTTATGGTGGGCTAGCCTTAATATTTGTGAATTTTATTCCCACATTCACACAGGATCAGATCAATGAGCTACGCGGATTTACAACAGCTAAGGATCTGGCCTACAATTTGCTTCTGTACTGCTAATGTTTTCTTACATCAGATATTTGTTCTCTCTCTCTCTCTCTCTTTTTTTTTTTTTGGTACTCCTCTCGACCTAAAGACATTCAAACTCCTAATGGTTGACATATAAACAGACATAATGTTCCTTTGAATGAAAAACAAAAATGTAGTTACCAGAAAGAATTCCACTCCCCCCTCCAACCCTCTCTAAGAATAACACTGTAGAAGTTTTGGGGTGTACAGCTGATTTGATTTGATTTTTTTTTCATTTTGTCAGAACGAAAAGTTTTAACGAGCACAGAATAACAGCTGATCCCCCAACTGAACAAGTAGCTCAACATGCAGGCCTACGTGGCTCCATCAAGCTGCATTCACCTTTGCTATAATTTAAGCTTCATTCAGGCACAGCCTTGCTAAAAATACTTACAAGTAACTAATCAACTTCCATAAAATGGAATTTTCCCCTTCACAATAGCAAGCAGGAGTAGGAGGGGACGTGAATGATTTGCCTATGCATTTCAA
Organism: Apalone spinifera; assembly: GCA_030068395.1. Lineage (NCBI taxonomy): Eukaryota > Metazoa > Chordata > Testudines > Trionychidae > Apalone > Apalone spinifera. Next base: position 23,286,568 of record JANRFK010002932.1, on the reverse strand, counting down.
ATTAGTCTGGCCTATAAAAATGCAAACAGAATCCAGCAAGCAGTGGGGAAAAATGTACATTTAGTAGATTTGATCTTTTGTAATGTTCAGGTTTTCCTATCATTCGATACCTCATCTTGGTTATACAACACTACTCATAGACATCACAATGGATGGACCACTTTTCATTAGTTATGTTTGCATCTAAAATGTAAGCTCAGACAGTGCTCTCTCAACCAAACAGAAGTGCAGAGTCTAGGAAAGGGGTGGGCAATAATTTCTGACCAGGGGGCTACTTCAGAAATTTTTGAAATGGCCTTAGGCTGCCCCAGAAGGGGCGGGGCCTCAGGCGAAAAGGGTGGGGTTAGGCCACTTCGTTGCTTCTGCACCCACCGACTCTGATTGGTCTGGGGGTGGAGGAGCACACAAAGTTTTTGCCCCTTCCCCCAGAGAGAACTGCTGGCTGTTCCCTTTAGGTACCCCTGCTCCTGGCGGTGAGAGGAGATTTCACGTGCTTCCCCCTGCTGCCCCCAGAACAATCAGGGCCTGGAGGACGGGGAGCAAGCCCTGCCCCCACCTGCAAAGGAGCACGGTGCTTAGAGTCAACCACCAGTTGAGCAGCAGCTGGTGGTTGACTTTAAGTGCTGAACCCCTTGCAGGGTGGGAGGAGACTTCATTTCCCCCCCACCCCTCCGCCTCGAGGCCAATCAGGGCTTGGGGGCGGGGGGAGCACGTGAAGTCTCCTCCCACCCTGCCCAGGAGCACACAGAACTTTTAAGTGCTGCACTCCTTGCAGGGCGGGAAGAGACTTTGCTCGCTTTCCCCCCACCCTCAGGCCCTGATTGGCCTGGGGGCAGGGGAAACGGCAGGGCCTCCGCAGGCTGGATCAACTTGCTTGGCAGGCTGGATCCGGCTTGCAGAGGCCCTTTTGCCCACCCTTGGTCTAGGAACTACTATTAGTTTTGAAAGGCTTACAAAATGGATCACATTTTGTTACGGAATGTGACACACACCCCACTTTTTCACACCTTGTATTCAGTGCTCTATTTCTTCATGTGCTCTTTCTGCTCTAGTGTATGAACAGAAGGGAACAGAAAAATCCAACACCCAATCCTCAGGAGTGTTTGAAATCAGACCAGAACTGTTCACCTAGCCCTATTAAGCTGCAGAATATCTTGTGGCAATCTAAATATAATATGGATTGAACTAAGCACACAGTTCTGGTCTCTGGAAACATAGTTCTCCTATTCTTGCCAATTAAAGGGCAGGGTCTAACTGCTGAACCTTTAACATATGCTAGCACACACTTCATTCTACCCCCACTCATAGGGACTATCAAATGGGTCAAGAGCCTATATGCTGCAGAAAAGGCCAAGCCCCATCAAATATCTGGAAACAAGCTGGAAACATCAGGCATTCTCATGTTCAATCAAGCATATGGTATTTGTGCAAGGCTGTGACTTTTCCCTCCATTGTAATTCCTTCTGTACTTCCTGCGGCAGAAACAAAAATCACAGTATTTTAAAACCTTTCCTCCCCTCCATGTCCAAATTTTGATTTCATTTATTTTATTTAGTTTCATTTTTGTACTATTGTCTGCACCGCAGATCTTGAAGCCCTCGGGGGATTTATTTCTTTAACAATTTAAGAATATATTTTCAGTATCTAGCTGTTTTTTCCCCCCAAGGCTGGCGTTTCTTTAAGGTACGAAAATCTACTCCTCCTTACATATGTAAAAGATTACAATTGCCTTCCCTATTTGTGAACATGACTTCACATTCTGGAGTTCTACAGTATTATCTCCAGACCAAAAGAACAAATATGTGGGGTGATATTAGCCGCAGTTTACAGATACATTTGCCGTGGTAATCTGATAACACTATCATATGCCAAGGTTTAATAAACGGGAGCCAAAGCCTCTTCAGCCAAAACTCATAATGAAGTCAATGGGTGAGGGGGACCTCTTTTGGCAATTAACTTGCTTGCTGCATAGCACTCAAATACTGACAGGCATTCAGCAGTAACCCAAACTATTCACTTTGCTTAGTGGAATTTTTGAGTTATTGAGTTTTTCCTCCCTTTAATTCATTTGAGTAACTGGAATTACAATCAATATTATATGACATTACATTAAAGGGACAGACTGTGGCCAGACTCTGCATGTCAAGCAGGCTTGCCAACTGAGGGGGGAGGGGCAAAAGGGGCAATTGTCCGGGCCCTTTAAATTGCTGGCGAAGCACCAGGCTGCTCTGAGGGCTGGCGGAGCTGGCACAGCGCATTTCAAGCAGTTTTGTTAAAAACAAAATCAGGCATTAAAAATATTTGAATGCCAATAATATCGTGACCCAAATCATCCCTGCAATATTGTACCAATAACACAATGGCACCCGATATTTGGTGGATTGCAAATGCGCTTCTTTCAGACATTATATGACTTACCAAGTTTCCTGATATTTTTATGGGATTTAGCAAACTACTTGTTCTTTCCAAGTATCATGCAAAGTATCAGCTAATCAGTGAGGAACAGGTAATGACAGCAATTCATTTTAATCCAGGAAAGGGCTCGGCAAGCATTGTTTCAAGAAGAGCGGGGTGAATTTCCTGACAAGGGATGTAAATTACATACCACTGCTTTTTTTAAAATTAGATCTTAAATTCTGCAATTATGTCACAATTTTCTTCAAAAGGAAGAATTATAAAATATCAGTCAGTGAGTCTTCCTTTCCAGAAATCAAAATCCTGGCTCATAAAACAAACAAACAATCACACGAGTTTGTAATTTTGCTACATTTATCAACACAAAATAAATGCATCCCGTAGTCCTATTTTTTGTCAGTCAAATGTCAACATAATCTACCATGGGGCTAAGAAATGACTTCTATGACTATCGTAGAAAGGAAAGAAATAAGCAATGTGTAGTGTAGGAGCTAGTTAATGAAGGATTTCATATAGCTTCGTACATCAATACCCTTGTCAGGCAGGCAAATGTATATCTGCATCCTGAACTCTGACTGATAGTTGAGAAAAGATTCCCAGGTTCTAACACCCTTTCATACTTAGGAGTCACCATTCCTGGATTCACACCTGCAGTCGTTATCTGGTTGAGAGGGTTGGCAACCTGCCATTTTGGCGAGCCGAGCCAACCTCTCCCCCAGGATTAGCTAGAAGGATCTGATTAAACTCCTGCTGTGTTGGATTTGAGGGGAGGGAAGACTTGGACTATTTGCTTCAGATCACCTGAATACCTCCTGGATAGACCATGGCCCAAGAACGGAGAAAAATGGGGTTGCGTTTGATGCAGGATCTCCCATGCTACAGACTGGAGTGCATCTGTTATTGCACCAGACCAAGCACCTTTTTATTAGTATTATTTCAATAGTTGCACTTACCCTAACCAGCTGCTGAGGGAAGGGCCCTCTTGAGTTTTCTGGCACGTTGACTGGGGGAATGACCCAGTCTCTCTTTTGCCTTCTCAGTCCGTTAGCATTCTGGTGCTGGCGCCATGGTAACAAAGTGTCGCTTGGTAGCTGTGCAGGATCCATAGAGGCATTCTTCTTCCCTTTTTGCTGGTTTTGAGGAAAAAGAAAGCAAACTGCTGTTAGCTTTCCCCAAGGTAAGTGGGAGAAAAACAGGTGAAGAAAAATCATTTCTTGGGACTATTGCTTCCATGGAACGTTCATGCTTAGCTGTAAAAATTGTTGTTATTAAAATGAAGTAAACATTTCTCCATCAGAGAGGTCTAAAATATACTTTATTGGCATCTTTGCTGCCACTTCATTTTCACACTGTATGGAGCTGTCATTATCAAATCAAACTGCTTTGCAGAATGTATTGTCATCATTATCCTAAATTGCAGAAAGCTTTATGAGTGCGTTGGATAAAGAAGCCTGCAATTTTTGAGTAAATATAATGTACCCGGGAAACAAAAAAATAACAATACTCCTCAGGGGTGATTTTTAACTCCACTGTACCATGTTAACCTGACTTCAAGAAAGTGCCAAAAAATTTTAGTACATGGTGTTATGGAAGTAATTTGCCCTCTTAACTCACAAGGGCTAGGCAATGCTTCTGCTCTGGTGCTGAAAAGGTTAATCATCACAAATCTTTAATTCTGTACATAAAATAATATTTTTAAACAGAACTTGACTCTGAATACATACGCAAACATCATTCTGGGATGCATTAACAGGAGTGTCGTAAGCAATGCACAAGAAGTCATTCTTCCGCTCTACTCTGAGCTGATCAGGCCTCAACTGGAGTATTGTGTCCAGTTCTAGGCACCAGATTTCAGGAAAGATGTGGAGAAATTGGAGAAAGTCCAGAGAAAAACAACAAAAATGATTAACGATCTAGAAAACATGACCTTTGAAGACACATAGGGGGTTGGACTTGAGGCCAGGGCTGACCCCTGAAGCCTGCCCCCCACCAGTAGCCTGCAGGCTGGGGGGGGAGGGATGAAGGGCACGGGAGGGTTCAAAAAGATCAGCTGTACTGGGTCAGACCAAAGGTCCAACTAGCCCAGTATCCTGTCTTCTGACAATGGCCAATGCCAGGTGCCCCAGAGTAGATGAACAGGACAAGTAATCATCAAATGATCCAATCCCTATCACCAATTCCCAGCCCTGACACACATAGGCTAGAGACAGCATCCCTGCCCATTCTGAACAATAGCCATTGATGGATCTATCTAGTTCTTCATGAATTTATCTAGTTCTTTTTTGAAATTTGTTAGACTCCTGGTGTTCACAACCTCCTCTGGCAAGGAGTTCCACAGATTAGATATCACACTACTTGATTTACAGGTACACAGCTGGATTTGCACCAGCACATCACTGCAGATTTGAATGATACAAAAAGCACATAAAAATAAAGTGGTTACCATTTTAAAATCTGTACCTTACTGCTAGGTGGGTACTGATCTTGGCTGTGATAATGTTTCCTTATATCCCCAAAATGCCTACTGATCTTGATTCTGTTTCACATATTTGAGAGAGGTCTGGATAAAAATCTTTAGCACCAACCTTAAAGATGATCTATTTTTCAAAATAATTAGCCCATTTTCCATCAAAAAATTTCAAAATGAGAAGTAGCTTTAGCAAGTGATGAACAAACAAACAGCATCATAGTATGACTCTTAGGGTATGTCTACATAGCAGGGCTACAGTCGAGTTAAACTAAGCAAATTTAGCTACGTCAACTGTGTAGCTTAAGTTGAAATAGCTTAATTCAGCTTTTGGCTCCGTCTACACAGCAGGAAGTCGAAGGAAGAGCACTCTTCCTTCAACTTCCCTTACTCCTCATGAGATGAGGGTTATCATGAGGCAGTATCAGAAGTCCTCCAGCTCGACATTATTTCCAAATAAAGGCTTGTAGTGTATATGCGCGCTATGGTATTTTGAAAAATGTGTCAGCTGCTGTGTAGATGTACCCTTAGAGATGTACTCTTAGGATAAAGTGGGTACTATTGAAGTTATTCTTAGTACAATATTTCCTAAAGTACAATATTTCCAATAGGATACTCCTACTTTAACACCACAGGTGCTTTTCCCTCAACCACTGACAGGAGGCAATATTAAATAAAGAAAATAATCAGAAATGTGTGTATTTAAAATAGGCTTATCAGATGCCAGCCATGGGAAAATCTATATTTTTAAATTTTTAATTGGCTTCCAGTTTCCAAATGGGGTTCCTCAAAGAAGCAAGTCTTTGGATCAGTTTACAAAATTGCCATGTGAGTGTGGCAATAGATTATGAAAGAGTGGTCAAATAATTTGTGCTCTGTTGAGTTTACATCTTGGAACTCATCTGAACTAAAGACAGACTTGAGAATTAACACAAATCCCAAAGCTCTGTATATACGGAAATAATTAGTGTTAGCTCGGCAAGGCAGTTCCAGACTTTTTAGTCTTTGCTGGCAGGTGACTAGACAGTGACAAGCTTTTTTGCTGCCCTGATGATGTTTTCTTACATTAGAATAAAGTGTCGAAGTGTCTCTGAATTCGGTATGCAGAATTTCAAAAAGAGCTTCACAACAATCTGATTTATAAAATCCCAACAAGTCTTTTTCATCTTCATTTGTTGATGATGTGTTCTAGCGGCCTTAATTTCTCTTGTGTTGTTTAAATAAGTTGTACATGTTTTTCGGCTGTTTTAAAAGCTGCGAGACAAATGTTATAACAAAGTCTGGTGAGAATGAATGCCAGACCTGTTCATTCTTCTGACTGAAATATTCAGGAATATTTCAGGAATAGCAGCAATGATCAACTATAAACACCGGCAAGATAGCATGTTATTTTGAACCTGCAAGGATCTAAAGCCCAACTCAAATGTGGAATGTGAATACGAAAGCTTAATTATACTAATTGCTCATAAAAATTCCCCATTTTATTTTTGCCAGGAAATCTTTTTCCATTTAGTTAACAACTGCTCATTCCCCCTTGGATTCATGGAATCTGAGCACTTCGTGACCAGCAATGTATTAATCCTCACAGCATCCAGGTGAGATACTGTTACTCCCATTTTACACCTGGGGAACCGAGGGACAGAGAAACTTGCCTGAGCTCAAGGTTGGGTGTCAGTACCAAGGAGGAACTTGAATACAGGTGTAATATCATTTGGAGTTACAGAGAATAGGAAGAAATTGCTTGAAACACAAGAGAGCTGTAGTGGTTGCAAGTTGCCATTTTATTCCATAACACAGAAATAGAACCAGCCAAGAGAGGCTGGGCTGACCCCTTGTCAGGGCTCTTCCCCACTCTGGCATTCCAAGTGTAGAAGGTGGGGGCTCGCAAGAGAGCTTCAAAACCCGGTCTCTACAGGCTCTGGATACAAAACCTTCCCTCTTTCCACCCCCCGAATCATAATACAAAGATTTTGGGGGAACTGCTGCTATCATCAAGTGCTTTTTCCCTAAAACCACTTTTAGGTTTTAGGGGTGAATACTTGAAATCACCCCCCGGGGGGGGGGGGAGGGTACCCCAAAAGAGCTTGCAAGAAAGAACAGAGAAAAACAAATTGCAGTCTCTGGTAGCTGACCCCTCAATCAGAGGCATGCACAAACACACAGACAGACTTTCCAGGACACAGGAATCAAATCATCACCTTAAAAGAAGTGATTTTTTATTACAAAAGATAAACTTGGTAAATCATACTTGGTTGCTAGATGTTACAGAGCAACTAAGGAAAACAAATAAAAAAAAACAGCGAAAAGTCTTTGCACAATGCTTAGATGGTAGTAAATGGGGAGGGGAGGCATAGATTCACACAGAGCAGTTCAAACCAAACCACAAAATAAAGAAAAAATTACCCTAAAAAATTACTGGATTCACTTTTCCCTTTACTTCTAATTTTCTCTTTCTTCAGTCCCCTCCCATGCCCTGAACTCTGTGGGGGCATGGTGGTCCTGCCTGGGTTTAAATCATTTTGTGTGTCTCAACTCCTGGTTTCTCTCTCTTACACAAAGAAAGCAGGCAGGGAACATATAGCCAGTTCAAATTTCAACCCTCTATCTCAATCGGTTCTCCGGGCCCCAGTAGGTAGCTTTGCTAGCTACCTGAGTTAACCCCTTAGTCACTGGGTGCTGATCAGCACTCCTCCTGTCTAGTATACCCCTAATGACCTAACTCAGTTACTATAACAACAAGATCTATATCTATGACAGCCTAGTACTGTACACAACGGGTCTCCACAGGCTGAAGCTAACTGCCTAACCACTGGATCACCCTTCCTATTCCCTCTGCTAACACTAAGCATTCTATTTCAATTGCCCCACCAGTGCATTTTCTTTCAGGCCATATTCTGAGCCGGGTTCTCTGTTCTGCCGGAGCGTTTGTTGTGGGAAGAGGGGAAGGTGTGATGGTGGATACAAAGCGGCTCTCTGTGCTATCAGGCAAGCCCCAGCATAATTTATGCTACTCTACACTGGGGCCTACCGAAAGACAACAGCATCCCACCCACATAGGCCTGCCAATGGGGAGGAAGGAAGGGGGCATCTGCCCTGGGACCCAGTGGGCACTCTACGATTTTGGTAAGTGGTCACGGGTCGCACTTCTATGGAGGAGGCGCGGGTTCTGGGATGGCGGGTGGGGTGTAGATGAGAGATTGGGACAGAGGACTGGAGTGCAGGAGGGAGTGTGGGGTCTGAGAGGGAGTTTGGGTAAAGGAGGGGGCTATGATCTGGGGGAGGGGAATGGGGTGCAGGGTCAGGGAGGGAGTTCTGACCTGGAGAAGGTGGGGAGAGGGGATACAGAGGATATGGGTGGTGTCTGGGGCAGGTAGTCGGGGGAAAAAGAGGGTGGGGTGCCAGAGGCAGGCTCTGGTGGGGAGGTGCTTACCTAAGTGGCTCCCAACCAGCAACTCTGCAGGAATCTGAGACAGGCTCCCTGCCCGTGTGCTGGGCAGGCTGTACCACGTGGCTCTGGTCCAGCACAGGGAGAGAGGAGGTTTCATTAGCTGCCCCTGCCTTAAGCAAAATTTCTCAGCTCCTATTGGCCAGAAAGCCGAGGGACTTTGCTAGTAGGTGGGGACAAAGCGTGAAGCTTTCTCCTCCCTGCTCAGACAGCATAGCAATTAGCAGCCTGCTGTTTAAAGCGGCTGCAGCTGCTCTGTAGTAAGGGTGCCAGCAAGGTGGCTGTGGGCCAGATCTGGCAGCTTGGTGGGCCAGATCCAGCCTGCTAGCTGCCTCTTGCCCACCCCTGAGCTAGGGGAATTTGTCTATCATGGCCTCTTGAGGAATGAAGACAAAGCCCTCCAGACTGTATCTGCACCTCATTCTGCAACAGAAGGGAAAACACATGCCAAACCAGCAATCTAATTCTGCTTTCTGCCAGTGGTTCCTTTCCATCCTGGCTGTTTGGAGGTGGAATTTAAAATGTATACCAAGAGCTGTACATTGAACAGGCAAATTAGGGCATCAGCCAAAACACTAAGTCAGTTATAAGTTAGAAAGGAGACATGGTAATTTGGTAATGGCACCTACTTACTTAGGACACTGATGAATCAGAGAAGTAGATTGGAACAAAAGGTTGGACCAAAGCCCTTAAGTCAAAGGAAGGAAATTCAGGACAAAGTATGGGGTGAAAGGAAAGCTGTTGCAGGGGAGACCATCCTGGAAAGCAATTCTAAAGGGCCTGGGGCTACTGGCCCCCGCCACAGTGGGATGGGAGGTCATGGCACAGCATAGGTGGTGCTAGGGGATGGCTGCCACAGCCCTGCCCCTTCTACCTGAGGCCCCGCCCCTTCTGGGAGTACGGTAACCCGCCCCTCCTTACACCCCATTGCCTACTTAAGTTACAGGAACAACCTGACCCTCCAATCAAATCACTTTACAATGTCCAGCCCCTTCTTGGGCGTCAGAGCCTATTATTAAAGTCCATCCAAAACTATGAAAACAACCAAACTTTCAGCCCAGCCAGCCTCAGTGGCCACCTCTTTCTCAAAGACACATCTCAAATGCTGTAGTCTTTTCATGCCTCATTGTAGGCTTTTGTGCCTGAAACTAGTCAATGGGAGCTGCAGGGGCAGCGCCTACAAACAAGGCAGTGTGCAGAGTTGTCTGGCTGGGCTGCGCCTCTGCGTAGGAGCTGCAATGGGGACGTGCTGCTACTTCTGAGGGGTAGCTTGAGATAAACTCCACCAGGAGCCGAAACCTTTGAGCCCCTGCACTCCCCTCCACACCCTACATCCCTACCCCAGTCCTGATCCCCCTACTCCCCTCCAAACCCCTTGGCTCCAGCCTGGAGCCCCCTCCTGAATCCCAAACCCATCATCCCCAGCCCCGGCTCTGATTCTACATCCCCAGCTGGAGCCCTCCTCCTCCTTCTGCACCCCAGGCTCCAATTTTATGATCATTCATGGCACTGCACACAATTTCTAGACTGAGATGTGGCCCCGCTGGCTAAAAGGTTTGACCACCCCTGCTCTAGGTGATGTCCAGAGTTTAAAACTAATTTGTCTGCACTCCTGACCCGAGCATATACAACTGCTCCGCTGTAAGGTCTCCATTGTAATTACTCTATGTCGGTGGGAGAGAGCTCTTCTGCTGGCACAATTAAACCAGCCCTAACAAGTGGTAGTAGTTGCACCAGCAAGAGAATGTCTCCCTCATGAAATGGGGTTTACAGGAGTGGTCGACAAAGCCTTCCCCTGTCGACCGATCCGTGTGTTGACTTGCGCGCTCTGCCGATGATCAGCTGAGCCGGTACAGTGTGGTGGCCATGTTTATTTTAATGAAGCCAGGGATATTTAAATCCCAGCTTTTTTGACTGTCGAGTAGCCTAGTTTACATGCCTCTGTCGGCAGAGGCATGTAGTCTAGACCAGTGGTTCTCAACTGTGGGCCATATGGCTCCCCAGGGATCACTCCTTACCTCTAGGGGGCCACATGGAAAAAATGGAACATTAGGTAAATTATGTACTTTTTTTTCCAACTAACAGTGGCTATGAGGGGTACCACAGAGGTAAACAAGGCTCAGAAGGGGGCCATGAGCAAAAAAAAGGTTGAGAAACATTGGTCTAGACATACCCCCACTGACCTAGCACTTTCTACACCAGTGCTTTTGTGGATGAAAGTTTTGTCCATCAGAGGTGTGTTTTTTCACACCCCTCACGGATAAAAGTTTTTACTGACAAAAGTGTTAGTGTGGATGAAGCTTAAGTAAGTTTAGATGACATTACTTAAAAACACCAGAGGTTCCTTGGAACTCTGGCTTTCCTGGGCTTCTGTTCCAAACTTAGAGATTCCCTTTTTCACATTTTGCACTGGCTGCAAAGGCAAGGAGTACCCACTAGGCTGATGACTGTATTTAAATGCTTGTTATTGTTAGTCTGTGGCTTGTCAAACTTTAATGGGTGGCCTGTTGTGCTAAGCTCAATTCCCATTTACAAAATAGATCTAAGGAGGAAATAACTCACATAAGATGAATGACACTAGGGATTCCAACAACCACAATTACCATCTCAGATTGCAACGGGAAAGCTGCGAGCCACAATCTTTTCACTAGTCCACAAATGAAATTAGTGTGTGTGAAGTAATACCAGCTTTCACCTTCCGCTACACTTAGCAGTAACCAGTCCAGCCAGCTGGCACCTCTCCCCTTCCAACCAACCTGTCTTTGATATCAGTCAGCCTCTGGCTACAGAGACATCTGGAAGTTATTATCCAGCAGAGCGTATCGCAATCTCATTTACATAATATAATATAATATTTTGTGTTCCTGCTTAGCTGAACATTTTGGATCGCGCTAATGTTTGGGTAAATAAACCACCATTCTCTGCATATAAATAATGTTGTGTCTTAAGGTGTATTCTTTAAAGATTATTAATTTTATAGCGATCAGCCCTGGAAATGAAACAAGTCCCATTCACTGCTGAAATATATTATTCTTGCTTTGTAAATAAACAATAACTGTGGTGGGAGGAGAGGTAAAAGTGTTTTCATTTCCAAAATATCAATGTTATTTATGACTTGCTTATGTTTTTCTGATTTGTTAGTCTTATTATTTTCATTGCCTTTTTACAGTGTTGGGTCATACACATTTCTGAAGATAAATAATCGGGGGTTTGTTTTTATTGTCAACCCCAATATTTTACTGAGGTTAGATTTTAAAAAAAAAAGTCTCTCTAGAACAATCCTCAACCCAGTCCTCTAACATATATCTCTTCTTTTTGCATACTTAGATATATTTTGAAATGTGGTACCATTTCCTTTCTCCCAGCATATATATAAATAAAAGTATTTATTCTGAAGCATTTTAGCCGGTTTCCATGGTAGCTATGGGAATGACAGCAGAAAATGCTATTTACCAAACCACAAAATAAAACAATGAAAATATATCTAAGTTCTTTACAGAGAGAGCATGAGAATGAGGCTGGGTAAACATCTGCATGAATTCTGTTCTGAGGAAACAACATTTTGCTGACATCGGTGATGGTACCAGAAGAACAATAAGCCCCCTTTCTCCAAAATACAACTTTTTTCAGCTATTGATCTTTTAGCAGTGAGAGTGATTTCTTTTTGTTGTTGGTTTTTTCCACTCAGCATAATGAAAGTTTTTCAGAACAAAAGGAGAATTTATTTTAGGGTAATTGATTCTCTTGTATTTAGGTCATTGCCGAATTTGCCAAAGTTGAAGATGGGGGTGAGGGAGTGATAGAAAGATGACCCTTCTTATTTTAGACCTTCTTTTACTACAGTCAATTTAGTTTGTGTTGAAACTATGCTGGTGAGGAATCAAAAATCTGTTTTCTTTGCTGTTTTTCTGTTGGAACTCTATTATGGCTACTTATCAGCCATATTTACAAATAGTTGTAAGCTCTGTGCTGAATTTAATCAAAGATAGCTTCACGTCACGTGCCATTAGCATCAATGCCTAAATTGCTATTCATGAATGATTTGTGTCAAAGCGCTCTGAAAACTGGCATTTTAGCAGCAAGATGTTCCTGTGTGTATAGTGCTTCAGCAGGGGCATTAAATTAATGTGTTTGCAGAGAAGCCACTAACTGACAGTAAGACGTGATTTTGGCAGTGTATTTCCACTTTAAAGATAATGAACAGTATTCAGATACAGAGAAGATCCCCTTCTGCTCCTAAAACTATATTAATAATTTCTGGTACAAAAAGGAAAAGGGGAACCAATCCAGTCTGGATATTTCAAGTGCCAAATCAAGCTGTTTGATCATTGCTATTTACAAAAGCAAACAACAGAATCTCTGTATTTGTGACCTTTATCAAATCTGGCTACACATAGTCAAGAATGTTATGTTTGGTTAGGAACTCATTAAACCAAATTACCTCTCCGTTTATAGAAACCATACAATTACAATATAAAACATTTTTAATTAAATCAGCTAGTTAAGCAAAAATTCATTACTTTATCTTTTTTTTTATCAGTTAACGGCATGGCTGCATAGAACAGATCACATTAGAGTCAATTAGTAAGAAAAATTGTCAGATTTGGCAAGCCACACAGACGTTCAGAACACATCGGCTGACAGGAAAAAGTTTGAACAAGATTCTAACAGAGCCATCTCCCTTAAAGGAGACAGTGCCCTGCAATATCAACACACATGTATTATGCATGCCAAATCTGTCACTGGAATGAGCAAACTGGTGTGTATAGGTGACCAAACTGGGCAACCAGCGATATGCACATGCTGTTTGTACATGAAAGATGGTGTGTGTATGCAAATGTAGGATTCTCCAGTCACGACAAATATGTGTCCATACGGCTTTTGAAAATTGGTTCCATTTAACTAATAGCGCCAATGCAATTAGCTTTGTGGAGAACTACAAAAGTTTCTACTATTGTAAGAAAAAGTAAGAAGAGTATCAGATCCATCTGAAAGCATAAGAAGGGATTTTTAGGAAGGCAGAATGCCCATCTACGTGATTCACCCTCCTCCCCAAACAATGCTGTTGCCAACTTCCTACTTCCTGAAAACTGGATTCCCCCTTGCTCTGCCTGTTCTTTGGGCCGCACCTCCTGGTCCATCTCTTTCCCTGAGATCGCTTCCCCCCTTGCTCCTCTCCTTCTCCTTGCTGGATCATCTGCCTCTTCCTCCCCCCTAGCTGGGCTCCAGCTGCTCCAGGACTGGTGCAGAAGCTACAGCCTGACCTGGAGCCTGCTGCCTGCTAGCAGAGAAGAGGTGGGCCCAGCTGAGCAGGGGCTGGTTTATGACCCAACACCTCCTTCTACCTTCAGTGATCAGACACTGCCAGGTCCCCTTGGTTGAAAACTGAACACCTGGCAACCCTAGGAGGGGCACATTTCATTGCCTTGTTGCCCATGTCCCTCACACACGGGCAGGGCTGGAATAACATTTTGTGGGCTCAGCGCCAAACATATTTGTAGGCCCCCATCTAATCGTTATCATCCCCTTCCAAGTGTGGGCCTGGTGTGGCAGTGACATTTAATCCCATGGGTATACCGAGAACTGAATCTTGGAACTTCCTCAGGCTCTCTCACTGAGCCGTACACCCATGTGGGCTTGCAAGTGTCCACAGTGAGCAAAAATTTCATAGCGTTTGGGGGAAACTCCCCACAGATTTATCTCCTTCCTCATTCAGATGTTTTATAGCCATGTAGGACCACTCTATTCCACCAGTCACTGTATGTGGCACTGGTCTCAGCTCCATAAAGTTCCCAGTCAGCTGAGAGCTGATCTTTTCTGACAAATCCCTCCCTCGGTACCCATTCTGCCATTTGAGCAAGCCACTTGCAAACATCATTTCCCCAAAGTGAGCACCTAGCCCTTAGGAATCTTGTTACAAAAGGAAGGCATTTCTGAGTTCAGACTTCAAGGGATTCAAAGACGTGGGTGGAGAAGACTGGTGTGATGGATAGAAATGAGGGCTCAGTACCAGCATTTGGGATGAATATAGAATCATCCATACTCTTTAGTAAGATTTCAGGATCTGCACGTATGAGACATGGGGTATTCTGAAGACTGACATCTTCAGCTGTATTGCTGTTTGCAAGCACATAGTTTTCATCTCTTGCATCTGGTTAATTGAATATGCATTTGATATAAAAAAAACCATAGTGCTTGTTCTTAGAAAAGCCAACAATGCACAGCTAATTCCAGATAAGTAAAGCCAGTAAGCTGACTTTGTTTTCTTCTGGAATATTATCCCACTCAAGTTTATCTTTTCATAAATGCTGACGTGAGCTATAAGGGCCTAATATTATTTCCATAAACAACAATTTCTTGTTTGCAAACTATACCCATAGGTCCCATTGACACTTTCAATTGCAACAACCAGTCAGATGAGAACAGTGTGAAAAACTTTATCTTAAGTATTTACTGTTATGCTAGAATATCGCTCGGATTCCTCTGGGGTAATTCAGCACTCCAGTGGGAAATATGTGACCTCATTTGCATTTTCTAATTGAATTGCTATCAGGTTTCCTGCAAGACTGAACCAAAAAAAAAAAAAGTTCCTACAGTTACTAACATCACTCGTACTCACCAGAAAAAAGTTTACCTTCGAGAGAGAAAATAATTCTTTATGGTTCGTAAAATGACTTGTTTTTTATATGTAAGCCTCTTTGCTATCAAACTTAAGATTCTGTAGTTAAAATGCTTGTATTACAGTAGTCAACACTGAAAATCTGCCAGGCCAGCTATGCCTAGGATAAGTAGCTTTTACCACATGTTTATGCAGTGTTCCCTATAGCGCCTTCAAAAATGAGCTTACGTTATCTCTAAGGTAATTAGCAAATATTTAGGGTGTTAAAACAAAAGAGAGGAAACAGAGGAAATAGCATAAGTGTTGTTCAATTTTAAAACATCAGCTTCCACCAAGAGTAAAAGTGCTACTGTTACTGAGATACATGGATAACAACATCTCTGACTCTCCAGCAAACAGACTGCAGCAACAACAAAGTTTTCTGAATTCTATGACATCCTCATCGGAGAGCAGCAGTCTACCTGCACGCTGTCCATTGTGAAGGCTCCTTCAATACCACGATCTTTCTGTCTGAGCTCCATCTATGGCCCCTGTTGTCACAGTATCTGAGAATCTACCAATCTTTAATGAATAAATCCTGACACCAGTGCAGGGCTGTGCTCTTAGCTCCATTTTACAGGCAGGATGTTGAAGCACAACAAGTATGTGGCTTGTCCAAGAGCCCATACATGGCAGAGCAGGGATCTAAACCTGTGTCTCATCAGTTGCAGACTTGTGTCCTAACCACTGCATCCATCCCCCTCTTTGGTTGCACTGTAGTAACCATTAGGACAAGATGGCTTTTGAATAGGAATCTCTCCAGGCAGGCCAAATAATTTTTGGAGTTTTCAGGGCTGGTAAGAGACTTTGCTTAGCCCTGGGCAATGGGGAAGGAGAGGCTTGGCTCTGGGCCCCTGAAAGGGGTGGGGTCTTGGGAAGAAGGGGTGGG
>JANRFK010002932.1:23240734-23258360 GCA_030068395.1 Apalone spinifera | reverse complement strand
ATTAGGGGGCTGGAGCGCATGACCTATGAGGAGGGACTGAGGGATTTGGGTTTGCTTAGTCTGCAAAAGAGAAGAATGAGGGGCGATTTGATAGCAGCCTTCAACTTCCTGAAGGGAGGTTCAAAAGAGGATGGAGAAAGGCTCTTTCACAGTAGTGACAGATGGCAGAACAAGAAGCTATGGTCTCAGGTTACAGTGGGGGAGGTCTAGGTTGGATATTAGGAAAAATTATTTCACTAGGAGGGTGGTGAAGCACTGGAATGGGTTACCTAGGGAGGTGGTGGAATCTCCATCCCTAGAGATGTTTAAGTCCCCGCTTGACAAAGCCCTGGCTGGGTTGATTTAGTTGGAATTGGTCCTACCTTGGGCAGGGGGCTGGACTTGATGACATCCTGAGGTCTCTTCCAGCTCTATGATTCTACGCATCCGAGCACACAAAAATGCAAATATATTTCCATGCAGCAGAATTGCTAGCACTCCACTCTGAAATCCTATTATCTTTACATATACATACACTCCTTGCCTCACAAAGAGACTGCTACTACAGAGTTTTACAGAATTTTTACTGTGTTCATCATGGGGGAAAAAGCACATTGCTCTATTGTTATAAATACGACACCAATCTATCTTTTTAAATTCCTTCCTCTCCATTTTGCTTTAAGTGATATAAAATTTAAATTTAAAATTCACATGATGCCCGATAACACTGATCTTTTTTCTTCAGATAACTGTACATTTATGATGAGAATCTTGATTTAGAAAAAACAAACAAAAAACGAATAGCTAAGTTTGCCAAGCTCAGATCTCTGTGGACTTGAATCTATCTATGACCAGTTTGAAGTCTAAGGAACACTGCATTAATTTAACATTCAAATGCAGTGGCATCAGTAATTAGGATTTCAGATAAACAGCAGAGCCCCACATCTATCATTTTTACAGGATGGATTTTTTTTTAATATACTGTGGATAAATGTTCAGTGATGCTTATCGAAAGCTTATGCTGAAAACACCATCAAATGCGGGATGAAAAGAAAACCAGGAAGGCATCCTCATTAGCAGGCTTTTAGGTTTAACCCTTTACCCTCATCATTTTTAATTGCCTGCTCTATGAAAAGCAGGCAATCTGACACATCTGATATGGCAAAAAAAGGGCCCGAATGCCAGGCAGAAAAGTTGTAGCAGTCTTCACTGCAGCAGACTGACTGGTATCTAGTGAAGAAAAAAGTTGTAACTTTCTTCAAACAGAAAATGGTGTCAAAATGCAACAAGTTTATAAACTGTCTCTTAAAAAACTATTTAGCTTGTTAGGCTAACTGGACAGGCTCAAATGACCACGCAAAACGAACATGCAAGATTTTCTGTCTACGCACAGAACGTATTGGACACCAAAAGGCCTCAGCATTAGGGGGAAGGACTACTTAAATTTAATTTGGCCAGGGACACTATTCACAAAAAAATTAGCATTAAGCCTTATCCTTCTGGGTTCAAAACAGGATAAATTTTCGTCCTGTAATCCTATTTAATTAACAACAGCCACTTTTTGATATGGCAGATAGAGCCACATGTCTAGGAATAGCTCTGTTCCTTTGCCAGGCATTGGACCATGGCATGACAATATCCTGAAGTTGGGGGCATTGTCTGCTACAGAGCACTACCTTCCACCATTCTGACCTGGAAAGGCAGCCATACAGTTCTATTGATCTTAGCCAAAATGCTGAAAAGCGAGAAAGTAAAGCGATCACCTTTCTCCTGGACTTGAAAGGGTCATCATACAAATTCTCCTACCTACACTAAGTGACAAAAGTATACTCCTCATTAGGAATCAAACTCTGGTTCATGAACTGCTCCAAAATACTCACTTTCCCTAAAAGTGACAATGGAAAAGTCCAAATGCTATTTAATTGTATTTGCCCTCTTTTCAGAAGATAGAGCTTGAAACTCAGAAGATACAAATGGTAAATCTATCTCTGTACAAACAAGTAGCTTTATTAAACCCTACACATATTATGTAGCAATCTGCAAGGAACCTGTAAGCACAGATTCACAGAGGGGAGACCAGCAAAGCCAGCCTGTTAGCACCAGTCTTGAATGCTAGTTGAAGTCGCAGCACCTCTGTAAAGATGGTTTAGGTTTATATGCATGGGGCACCAGGTACGTGGACATGTAGAAGTGTCTCTTTCTGGTCATTCTTTGTGCAATCTTTAGCAAATCACTTGCTCGCTTTCTTTAATACTCGTGGCCCAATGCTACTATGCATTTGCATTCCAGCCTCGTGTTGATTTTCAATGGATCTTTGTGTAAGGAATGATGGCAGAACTGGGTCCATAGGACATACACATTATTTGTCACATTATAATGTCATCTCATAGGTAGGAAGGGGAAATGGTTAACCAGTTAACTGCTTAACTAGGGTCTGCTGCCTGGGTTCGCGGGTCCAGCTGCGGACACAGGGTCCAGTCGTCCAGCCTGTTGGCCCCACCATGGACAGGGATACTCCGACCCGGCCTGGCTGGCTGCTGGCAGAATTCACCAGCAAGGGCTGGTTAACTATTTAACATCCCTACTCATAAGTCATTTGGAGGAGGCTAAGCTAAGAACACAAAGACTATTGCAACATTAAGCAGCTTTTAGCATCAAGGCTGTGTCAACACAGCCCTGTCACTAGTAGTCAGTGCGTGTAAATGTCGGCACTTTGGCTGACAAAATACTCCTACCTCCCTGGAGTGGCTTTTGCTTTATCAGCAGGAGAGTGCTTATACTTATTGCAGCAAAACTTCTATCAGTCAGAGGAAGTCAAAAAGTTTTGTCAATCAACTGCAAAAGTAGCCAAAGCTTAAGAGTCCATAGCCAGAAAAGAGGTCACCATATATACAAATTTTAATCCCCTTTTATAGATATTAGTGGGCAATGTATTGCCCCAGACAGCCTTTGTCTTCTGAAAAAAGGTCTGAGGCCATTTAGTCAAACAGGCAATCAAGCTAACAAATATCCTTTAATATTTTGTAAGTACAGGAGACTTCTGATAATCCGGTACCTTTTGGACCTAGGTGGTGCCGGATTATCAGATTTGCCAGAGACTCGGGAGGTCCGGTACAGCTGCACGGCTTAACAGCTGGCCAGGACACAATCTCCCTCCCTCTGCCCTCCCCCTTCCTCTTCAAGTCTCCTCCATGCTGTAACCTGATCCTCCTCCCCCATCCCTGCCCTTTCCTCTTCGCTGAAGCAAAACGCTCTTCTCCATACTGTAACACGAT
The DNA here is from genome assembly GCA_030068395.1 of Apalone spinifera. NCBI lineage: Eukaryota > Metazoa > Chordata > Testudines > Trionychidae > Apalone > Apalone spinifera. Next base: position 23,255,106 of record JANRFK010002932.1, on the reverse strand, counting down.
CCCACTCCCTCCCCCCCCCCCCCCCCCCAACCTTATGCTCCTTCTGGTTACAGCCAGCACGTGTGCTGAGCAGCAGGCTTTTTAATCAGCTGGTCAGGAGCGCTTGGCATTTTGATGCCGGAGTATCGGGAGTGCCGAACAGTTGGATGCCGGACTATCGGAGTTTTACTGTATATTGTATTTATGGGTGGTGTTCTTACAATTGAGCTCTGTTCATTAATCAGTAATGTTAAACCGTACGATGTCTCATTATAAAGTTTTAATTTGAAAAAAAAAAGGATGTGTAATTTTTGGGCTAAATTTTCACAGGTTGTTCGATTGGACCTTTATTGGTGTTCATGCAATGACATGGTGTAGTAAGAAGAAGATCTGAAACATAAACCCACATATCACAGGCTGGGTATGAGATCTGAGGCCTAGACAGCAATGGTCAAGACTTTGCTAATATAAAGCAGAGTTAAGCTGTGAGCAAGAGGCAAGGTGTAGTGGTGCAGCAGTGAGTCGGTTTGCTGACAACTATAACTATTATTGTACGTCGCTTGGCAATAAACCTGTTGAAGTGCTTTGGATCCTTATCTGATTTGTGGTTTCTGGGAGCGCTCTTGGAATCTGTTGTGTTGACTAATTGTGCATGGTTAATGTGTTAGACCGGGGAGCACATGCATCATCCGAAAGTTTATAATCATTGTTGGAGTAGAGGACCTGTGAGGAACCCATTAGGATGACCCTGCCTGACTGATGACACATGGTACCTATATGACTTAGTACTATTACAGCCATCTTATATATGGCAGCTCAGGTCAAGTGAATTCCCAAGGTCCAGTTGTAGCAAAACTAGGACCAGAATCCTGAAATTCTGACTCCCGGTTTCCTGTTCAAATGGGTAGATAACACTGCCTCATTAACCCCTTTAAGATTAAATCAAACACTGGAATGAAAGTTTGATAGGAAAACATGCTAAGTGACTTCCCCCGCCTGTCACTCAGCAAGGCAAGTAGATTTTTGCATTCTGATCCCTCTTTGTGAAAAAAACACATTCCTTGCTTAGCTTAAGAAAAGGGAAATGGACAAGCCTAAAATGTGTGTTGTTTTACCCATCCCATTGTTAAGAATTCTGGTGTCTGAATCATATCACACTTGTTTCAGTAGAACGGAGAGTTGTGTGGATAAATATGAGAAGTTCCATTTTATGGAGACCTTCTGGGATTGCTTGGTATGAATTACAAAAAGCTAATGGTTGTCAGGTTGAAAAAAAGGCAAGGATTTGGGAATGAAATTTTATTTCCTGTTAGCCTGAGAGAATGCTTTTAGGTCTATGCAATTTTTATTATCTCCAAAAGGTACCTGATACTGGTGGGACAGTCTTCTTTATAGCATTCAGAGATCTGACTGGTAATAGTCATTTTTTAAAGCAAAATACAAATATTCAGCAATGCTATTCTACCGCCAGGAGATGCAGTGTTAAAACAAAACAAAAAAACCTCTCTTTCTCCCTGGACTATATGTAATGACTCTCATACTATAACTGGATTTGTTTCTCACACAGAGAGCGAAATACTCAAAGACCTCCTTCCTTTGTGGAAGAAAAAAAAAAGCATAAATAAAAAAAACCCAGGAGCACTAAAACGTGTTAAGAACAATGGTTTGTTGCAAGGTTGTTGTTGTTTGTTTGTTTTGCAAAATATCAACCCAATGTTACTAATTTTATGCATTATATTTTCAAGACTGTCCCCATAAATACATTGCACTAATAAACTCTTAGTGACTTCATTTCATATCTCTAGCACTGTAGGAAAACGAAAGTCTACTGGTAAAAGAAAAAGGCAGCAATTCAAATAACTGTGTTGCTACTAATGTCGGGGGCGTAGCCATGGGCGGAACTGAGTGAGCCATGACCCATCCACTTTGCATCCAGGCCGACCCCCACATAGCTCTCCTCATTCTTCAGCATTTGTCCCGCTCTGCCAGCCCACAGCTGGGGAGCGGGGTCAGGGCACTGGAGCCCTGTGGGTCCTTCTAGCTACGTCACTGATGCGTGTGTAGTGACCATACCCCTAGTAATCAGGTTGGAAGGCATGTATTTTTTTATAAAAATATTCTGATACAGCATACAAAAGGTGTGTGCATGCAGACACATGTACCTTTGAGTTTGAATTATTAACTAGCTCTCCTGAGTTAAAAAAACCACACAAATGAATGATTAGTGTCTAGGGGAGAAGGCCAGTTTTTGGTAGGTTCTCTCTATAATCACTCTCCTGAAATGGTATTTCTATCTGAAATGTATAAGAGTTCACGTACACTGCACTTGTAGCTAGAAATAAGCTAGGCAATTTGAGCTACTCAACTTGAGACACAATTTGAGCATCTTCACAGTGCCAAATTTCAAAATACACCACTATTCCAAAATGTCCCTTAATCCTCGTGAAACGAGGTTTACAGGGCATTCAGAGAAGTGAGCCCTTTATTTCGAAAGCTATTTCAAAATAACAAGCTTGTTTAAAGAACCCAGAATAGCTATTTGGGGATACTGAAAGTATCCCAAAATAGCGCCGCAAAGTAGACATACCCTGATTAGAAAATTCCATTATTTTCCCATTCTAATAAAGCCACACCGTAACCAAAATCTGAATGCCGTGCATCTTTACCTGAGTGACCGGTACAAGGCATATATGAAAAAAAATCATAATGGACACGTTCTTCCACACACACACAATCCTTTTATAGGAACTACAGCAGCAAAGCTAAGGACCAGGCCTGCCGACGGGGGAGGATAGAAAGAGGGGAGAAAAGAGGCAGTTGTCCCAGGGCATGACAATTCAAAGGGACCCAGTGCTCCCGGCTGCCACTGCTGCTATTGCAACAGCGGCCAGAACCCCAGACCCTTTAAATTACTGCTGGAACACCATGCTGCATGCTCACAATGCTGAGCAACATAAGTTTTACTGACAATAACCTGTAGTGTAGACAAGCCCAAATTTATTCCTGAGGCACATTCCCTGGCAGTGTGGGGACCCTTCCACTGCTGAAGTCTATGCTACACTTGTTCTGTAAATCTTCCTCTCCAGCTGCCTGTCTAGAACTTTCCACAGATAGTCACCTGATTTTGAAAAGAAACATATCCCAGTTTACCCTTGCTACACTCGCCAACCCTCCTCTCTCTGGTGACTTTTGTGGCCAGAGAGTGTCAGAGTATGATAATATCATTCTGTCACCTGGCAGGGAAAACTTTTTTATATATTTAGAGTGATGATTTGAAGAAAACATTTCTGTGATAAGGTGGGAAATTTCTACTCTTTATTCCTACACAGTCAATAATTCTGTAACACAGGCAATTTTAATTAATCTCTTTGATCAATCTTTCCTTCTCTGTCTCTTGACAATCTCTTCCACATATGCCAATACATGCTTATAATATTGCATACAAGGAGCAATCACAATGAATAATGATATTTTACATATAAATGGACAGACAGAAAATTGCAAACATGGCAATTCACACCTTGTCATGTCTTCATTTATTAATTGATTGTGGACATCGCGTTTACTGTCCCAATAGATTATATATATAGTCTTTGTGCTTATGGTAATCAGTATTTGCCTGTCTGGAGTCATATTAATCCTCCTTTACACTTTAGTGTCTAACTTTGTGCTAAATACACTCTCATTTACGTTCTTGCAGTCTTCAGTTATAATGAATCCTCAATTTGTACAAATACACAAATTGCATAACATTTATGAGGTATAGTATGTATGGTTGATGGGATTTCACCCACTACTCTGCTAGCTACAGCAGTGCTTCTCAGAGATATGTTTACCCTGAAGGTATGCTGAAATCTTCCAGGGTATGCAACTCATTTAGCTCAGTGTTTCTCAACCTGAAGATAGCAACTCCCAGGAGGATCACAGGATGGATTTTGGGGGCAGGGAGAGGGGGCGAGGGGGAATAAATGCAGGACCAGTATTTGGGGTTGGTAAGAGGGGGCAAATGCCTGGGGGCTCCCAACATAGGGACCCAAAAGCTAATTTATAGGCTTCAGCCCCATATGGGGGGAGAGAGGGGAGGAGGAGGGAGTTGGGATTCAAAAACAGCTCACACGTGAAAAACTAGCTCAAGTATCACAGTACATACAATATTTATATTCCAGTTGATTTATTGTATAACTATATGGTAAAAGTGAGAAAGTCAGCCATTTTTCCAAAACAGTGTGCTGTGACACTTGTATTTTTATGTCTAATTTCAAAACTGGTTTCAACAAATCTCCTAAAAGGGGTGCAGTCGTCTAAAAAGGTTGAGAAGCATGGGCTACCCTACTGAAACAATAAACAAACAAGTAAATGCAAGATTCACTACATTTGTCATAGCTGGTTAAAAAAACAACAACACTTTTTTCCGCTTATAGAAAAATTAGATTTACATTTTCCAAGATCATCAGTTTACGGCAGGGTTATATTTACCCATATGGAGAATACACAGTTGCGTAGGGCAACCAAAAATTTGGGGTACCACTGGGTCTGAATGTCCAACCATCTGCCTCTTCCTATCCCTGTTCTGTGGCTTTGCTTCCTCCAGGGAGGAGTTTGTTAACTTAAAAGTGCAAAAGCCTGCCAGACTGATTAGAAGAACATCAAATCTGTGGAAAAGCCATTCAAGTGGTAATGAAGCCATTTAACAGGCATTTTCTAACCCCCAGTATATCCTGTACTGTCAATTTCTGAAGTTACTGGATTAGCCTATAGGACCCTCATTTACAATTTGTTTTAAAATATTTCATTAGCGTGTGGCTGAAGACTACAAAATCATATCTCAAAACAATCGCCACCACTCCCAGGCTGCCACTGGGCACCAGTTTAATAGTACTGAGTAAGGCTCCATAAATCATAAAGACAATCCTGGTTTTGAGCACACAAATTTGTGCATGCACTTTGCAGGTGCAAACATGAATGTACACCTTATAAAATTTCTAAGAACTCTGTGTGCATTTTATGTATTATAAAAAAGCATATATGGCACCCACAGAAACAATGCCTTTAACAGGTTTTATGGATGCAAGTTGTAATCCCTCCTTACTCACAGGTGCTAAATTATAAATAAAGGAGTTGAATGGCTGAATAAAGGCCCCATTGAAAAATTTACTTCTATAATTCCATAGCTGTCTAAATCCATACAAAACCTTCTCTAGCTTTGTAACTACTTTGGACAGCTCTTTCTTAAACACGATTTCCGTTCCCGCTTAACTACTATCACTAGATGCAAAAAACAGGCACACCATACTTTTATCACATTGAGATGTGGATTTAGAAAGGAAACAACTAGCTGGTTGCTTTTGTAGTTGACCAATAGTGATGAAGAGATGTGAGTGCATTAAAAAAAGCAGATATAGGTTTAGATCTAATTCCCACTCAAACAAAACCAAGGCATGAGTCAACAGTGTGACTCTGTTTAAAAACAAACAAACCCCAAAACAACTAACAAACAAAAAACCCCAACACCATTCTGGGATGCATTAACAAGAATGTTGTAGGCAAGACATGAAAAATAATTCTTCCGCTCTACTCTGCTCTGATTAGGCCTCAATTGGAATATTGTGTCCAGTTCTGGGAACTACATTTCAAGAAAGATGTGGAGAAATTAGAGACAGTCCAGAGAAGAGCAACAAAAATGATTAAAGGTCTAGAAAACATGACCTGTGAGGGAAGACTGAAAGAATTGTGTTTCCTTAGTCTGGAAAAGAGAAGATTGAGAGGGGACATAATAACAGCTTTCAAGTATCTACAATGGTGTTACAAGGAGAAGGGACAAAAATTATTTTCTTTTACATAAGATGAGAGGAAAAGAAGCAATGAGCTTCAATTTGCAGCAAAAGAAGTTTAGGTTGGACATTAGGAAAAACGTTTTAACTGTCCGAGTGGTTAAGCACTGGAATAAATTGCCTAGGGAAGGTTATGGAATCACCATCAGTAGACATATTTAAGAACAGGGAAGATCTGATGGTGTTTGGTCCTGCCGTGAGTGCAGGGGACTGAACTTGCTGGCCTTTCGAGGTCCTTTCTAGTTCTAGTATTCTATATTCTGTGATTATAAGCCAGCCTTTTAATAAAGAAAACTCAATTACCAGATCCTGTCCCTCTGTCTCTCATTCTCATCTGTGCCATTTTCCATTTATTCTAAGACAATTCAACTGAAATAGATGTTTTTAATGAAGGAAATACATATTTCACTTTCGGTTTTGCAATTGGAGGGGAATAAAGGCTCCCTGGAGAAAATGACTATAGCTCACAATAGAAAAGATGAATCAAAGTAGCAACAGCCAGACAGCCTCTAACTAATTTTCAGCAAGCCAGGAGCCGGTCCGGTTAAACCAGGCTCCTTGCTGTACATTAACATGCTTTATTTGGATTTTTTTCCAGAGCTCAAGTATCAGCTATAGACCCCAAAGGCTTTTCTACTTAGGATCAATCACTCTACCCCACTGCACTGTAAAACATATGCTGTCAGCTCTGGACTAGCTTAAAAAAAAACAGTAGAAGAATTTCTATATAAAAATTGACATGATCTAGCAGTTGGTAGAGGGATGCTTTCAACAGCATCCCTTATTTTTATGGGATTAGAACTGAGCACTTACAAAGACAATATTTCCCAGTGTCTGCATTCACCTGCTGGTATTTAGGATTCATCTACATCTATGCCTCAGTTCCAACCAGTGGACCATTGAAACTCAGGGGGATAAAAAGCCTCACTCAGAGGACATCCATGTTGTATCATATTAATTAAAAGGGTCACTACTACATTGTTCTGGGAAACTGTTCAGGAGCATGACATAATGTTGTGCTGGTGATGGACCAGTATGGGATTCTGCCACCCCCTGCCTTAATGCCATACTGCTATGGCTCAGATCCTTGACACTAGAAGCCAGCCTTCGAGCATAAAGGTCTCATCTTGGCTTCCAACAGCCTAGTTATTCCTTGCAGCATGACCTCAATAGCCCTTCCAGACCTGAGTCTTCCCAAATCCATCTACTCCAACTTCTTAACTACCAGCACTTGGACTTTCTCACTCTGGTTCATCACCCCCATAGGAGGGAAACCTGCCCTGTTATCCGTTCACTTTGTGACCCCCACATCACTCAGTTTGCACACCAGAGTTCTGCTACTGGTTAAAAAAAGTTTACTTAATAGAAAAATCACAGATTCAAAGATGAAATAGCAAGGAAAAGCAAACGCAATTACCCCAAAATAAACAGCGTGACTTCAGGCTTCACATTTTTGTATTAGACAATTTCCCTCTCCTAACAGATGTTATATTTTGCCCCTAAACAGTAACTTCGCACCCCCACATCATAGAGGGGATTTGGGGTTTCATGGATAGTGCCCCTTTGAGATGATGGGCCGCAGTCCCTGCATGTCCTTCATGTCCTCGTTTCTTTTGGTTTTTTTTTCTCTCTCTCAGACTATGGTGCTTTATTTCCTCCTCTTATGGCATGTCTACACTACACAGCTTTTAGCAGGACATCTGTGTCAACACAACCATGTCGCTAAAAGTCAGACAGTGTAAACATTGTGGCTGCGTCTAGATTGGCATGATTTTCCAGAAACGCTTTTAACGGAAAAGTTTTCCGTTAAAAGCATTTTCGGAACAGAGCTTCTAGATTGGCATGGACGCTTTTCTGCAAAAGCACTTTTTGCGGAAAAGCGTTCGTGCCAATCTAGACACGTTTTTCCGCAAAAAAGCCCCAATCGCCATTTTTGCGATTGGGGCTTTTTTGCGGAAAACAAATCTCAGCTGTCTACACTGGCCCTTTTGTGCAAAGGGACTTTTGCCCGAACGGGAGCAGAATAGTATTTCCGCAAGAAGCACTGATTTCTTACAGTAGGAAGTCAGTGCTTTTGCGGAAATTCAAGCGGCCAGTGTAGACAGCTGGCAAGTTTTTCCGGAAAAGTGGCTGATTTTCTGGAAAAACTGGCCAGTCTAGACACAGCCTGTTTGTTGTCACTTTTCCCCACAAGAAAGTTCCACCAGCTATGAGTGGTGTTTGCTTTGTTGGCAGGAGCCCACTTCTGCTGTCATAGCACTGTTCAGGCAATGTCTACACTGGGAAGGTTTGGTGACAAAAGTGCTGTTGACATACAAAAGTTGCCAAAAGTGAAAATTGATCAAACCAGTTCTCTGTCTTCCATTATCAACATTGCATGACCACATTGCTAGCTCCCCTGTCAACAGATAGAACAAAGCATTGTGGGTAAGCATCCCACAGTGCAGTGCTGTGGGAAGGCAGAGATGCTCTGTGAGCTTGACATGCTGAGGAATGTCAAAGCAGCATAGCAGTCTCTCCATCCCTCCCCTTGCAGCAGTTGTCTGCCTGCTGCTGTTTTCTTACCAGGGCAGAACAGTCAGGAGCATTCCAATGATTTGCTCTTTGTTCCCCAAATGCAGCAGCTCACTCAGTTGTCAGACACTTCCTGGAGTTTTGAAAGGGGAGGAGCACATGCCTGCAGGGCTGCAGAGATCACAAAACACTGAGCACAGCCATGAGGGTAGTCATTGTGGGATACTGGCGAAAGCCAGTTCTCTTGACAAAACAAACAGCAGAATCCACACTGGCTCTTTGTTGACAATAAAGGGAGGGGGAAAGATAAAAGTCTCTGTCAGGGGTCGAAGTTTTTTGTTGTCAAAACTGGGTATTTTTCTTCGACAAAAATCACATTCAGTGTAAGCACTCTCACTATTTTGTCCCCAAAAGGCAGGTTTTGGTGACAAAACATGCCAATGTTGACAAGGCCTTATACTAGTACTCGCCAAAACAAAGTTTTTGTCATTGGAGAGAGGGATTTATGCATCAGTGAACAACAAAAGCATTGCCGAGGAAAGTACTAATGTACTTGTCAGTATAGACAAAGACTTAGTTTTCCATGATTGTAGTTTTGTTTTCACTTTGGAGCTGTTTCAGTGTTTTCCCATTTACTTGAATTGTCCACCATGGTCTTTTCCTGGCTGGACAATGAACAGGACAGATACTAGAAGTTAGTTTCATGTATATATCTGGCTTGGGAAGAGCTCCTCCCTGTGGTTAAGTGTATTTAAAATTGTAGTATGAGTCACAAACATAATTTTTAATATAAGTAAGAACATAGATCATTGTCTTGTATCTCTTGGTGTCCATAAAGTTCAAAACATTTCAAGCTTCACAGAAGACCTTACTTGCTATTGTGTTATACACAGTAACATTGGATTCAGCCAGTTGATTCAATTTCTTACTTTTGGGGGTTCAGGCCCTGTTTTTTCCTGGTGGCATCTGGACCCTGATTGTCACACACATGCTCAACATTTTCAGCAGAGCAGCTCAGAACGTGTCTCATCTATTATTGAGGCTACTGCCTATCATACTGACCAATATTGTCTCAATGACCTACTCAATGTTTCTCCACCATCTCTTGGCTTAGGCTATGTCTACCCTTATGTCACTCAGGGGTCTGAATGAGCCACACCCCTGAGTGACCTAAGTTATACTGACCAAAATGCTGATGTTGCCAATGCTACATCAGTGGGACAACTTCTCCTGCCAGCAGCTGCTGCTACTGTTTGGGGTGGATTAATTAAGTTGTCAGGAAGCCCCTCTCCCATTGGTTTAGAGTGGCTACACTGAAGAGCTTACAGCGGCACAGTGCATTGGTGTAGCCGGCCACCACATATGCCAGAACAGGGGGTGTAATGGGCTATGGCTCATCATTTTTTACTGGCCATAAAGGTGAGTTAACAGAGGGAAGGGGTGGAGAGGAACACGCAAGAGGTAGAGTCTTGGGGGCGGAGGGGGGGAAGAAGAGGCAGCATGGGGGTGCAGCTTCAGGGGAGGGGTGTATGAGGGCGGAGCCTCCAGGGAATGGGCAGAGACTCAGGGGGGATGGGTGGCACAAAGGCAGTGCCTCAGGGAAATAGGTGGGATGGGTGCCAAGGGCTTGGGGGAAATCATTATAATGGCTCCTAGCATAAATGGACCCTGTGGCTTCCAATGCAAATATATAAATCAATTCTAACCAACCAAGAAATAACAATAATCTCTCTCTATGTATACTTTTTTATTGTTATTGTGTATTGTTATTATTACTCTGCATCCACAGGAGCCACTCCCGAGCCTGACCCGCCCCAGGGCCCACATGGAGAGCTGGAGCTGCCTGTTGCCTCAGCCCAATCCTCCCCAGCAGCTGGGAGGAGAGCCATAGCTGCCACGACCTCGGCCTGGCCCTCCCTGGTGGCTGGGGACAGAGGGTGAGAGACCAAGGCTGGCGTGATCCTAGAGCAGGGTTTGCCCTAGCCCTCCCCGGCGGCCAGGGTGTGTATGTGTGTGTCCAAGTGATAGGGGCTGGCATACTATAGCCTGACCTTGCCCAGCAGCCCGGGCTCCACAGTGGCCAGAGGGCCTTGGCCCAGCCGCCTCCCCGATCCTCCCCCCCCGGAAGCCAGAGGGAGGAGCAGGGCTGGTGCGCCGCAGCCTGGTCCTGACCGGTGGCTGGGAGGAAAGCCCCGGCATGGCCATGGCCTCAGCCCCAGCCACAATCCCGGCCCAGCCACTGGAGGAGAGGGGCCAGGGCAGCCTCAGGGCTGGGCCCTCCCTGCTGGCCCGGAGGGAGAGCCAGGGTGATCCCAGACCTCCCCGGCAGGTGAGGGGTAGCTAGGGCATCCTGACCGCTGAAACCCTGCACCCCCAACCTCGACACCCCTTCCACCAAGACCCCATGCCCCAGCCCCTTCCTGCCCCCTCCTCGCTGGCCTCACACCTGCCCCCAGCCTGCTCCTGCCCTTGCCCCCTGGCCAGACACTCTGTCCCCAGCCTGCTCCTGTCCCCTCCCCCCGGCCAGACACCTACCTCTAGAGAGAGGGGGGTTGGTGAGTGTAGTGAGCAGGGGGTACAGCCCTCTAGTATACCCAGAAATATTCTGTCTGATTATAACTTGATCAGAGGAACTCTTGCAGATGGAGTGTTTGGGAAAAATAGTTCAAGTTTCTGTGAAGATACATCCAGTCACAGTTCACGTCAAGGAACCATAAATGACACACCAGGGTCTGATTCACCACTGCACTGCTCTCATTTTATGCAGCTGTAAGTCCACCATAGTCCATGGGAGTGCCATCACCATGGTGGAGTAACACAGTGATGATTCAAGTTCAGCAAATATGGCAGGCAGGGCACCATCAAAGAACTGTGTGCCTAACAGTTACCACATAATGGTACCATATGACACATTTTTCCCCTAGCCTAGTTTGATTTCATCCTTAAAATAGAAAAAAACTTGGTAACCCTATGCTAGTTGTTGGCAAACCCTGACATTTTATGGACAGTCACTTGCACGAACCTTGCTCATCTTAAATTCCATACCTTCATGCTATGGAACTGAAATTTACAGCAGCATTAATGAGATCATTTTGCTAAGTAGAAACAAATCTGTCTCTGCTGTACAGGAGAGTTTGAGTTCTTCGATTAAGTATCATTAAATGAACCCACGTTGCTTTTGGCCTTGTTGCAGGACTTCACTATGATTAAGTCTCTAGCTAAGATTGACTGATTGACCTCATGGATTAATCAATGAGTTTCTCTGTTTCAGAGCAAAGGGCAAGCTGTGGGAGCTACCTGCAGTGGCATGTGTTTTAATTATTACTACTGCAGCACAGAGTAAATAAATCCCTATGCACTTAATTTGTAGGAAAAGACTTGAGGTTCTACTTCTTAGCACTAACGATTTTCATAACACTCAGATTGTCAAGCTATTTATGCAAGGGAAAGTTATAAACATCAATAGATGTTTCATGGTGAGAAACTCAGGCAATATGGAGATGCATTCTTGGGAAATAATAATTTTAATACTGCGAGGGGGAACAAAATTTATTTAACCATAAACATCCCATGCAATGCGTGACACTCTGTACTCCATCTGTTCCCCATGTTCATCTCTTTTGTATGGTTATAACATATTTTCTGCAAAGCATTATGTTGTGAGATATCACTCATACTCTACTGGACATCACAGTCCTGTTAAAATGTGTGAATCAATACTGTATATGGAGTTACGAGATTTTTCTGTGTTTGTTACTGAAACATTTTGTGAGCAGTGTTCCCTATAAGCTGAGCACTTGGGCAGCCACCCACGCAGTGCTTTTTTTGTTAAAAAAAAAAAAAGTGCCGATACTAGGGTTGCCAATGGTTTTTGTCGAAAGAAAAAAAAAAGCCGGGGGAAAATTTGTCAAGCAAAAAAAAACAAAAAACAAAAAACCAAAACAACAACCCGCCTGGGAGGTTAGGGCCAAAATGCAGTCGCAGCCCCTTAAATTGCCATGTCCCAAACGGGCTTCCATCTGGTGCAGTGTGAGTACTCCCAGGGCTGGCTGGGGCCCATGCCAGTGAAAAGCGGTGAGTGCTCCCATACCGGTGTGTACCGTCACAAAAAAGGCACTGCACCGAGGAGAGATTCAAACACCACACACTGATTTGCAGAGACCCACAGTGAGCATGAGTTTCTATTGGTGGAGCATGAGGTGGTGCACATCTGCACACGCCTCCGTGCACGTAACAAAATGGATTCTGCACATGGATGGAAAAAAGTAGAGGGAACATTGATTGTGAGTTTGAAGGATGCTCACAAACTAGTCCCTCGCAGACACAAAAGACTGTCCCCAAGTGTTAGGAAACCACTGTCTGCTCACTACAAACAAAGGATTTTACATGTTACCTGCAAGACAGCACAAACTGAACATTCACAAAAGGTGTAGACAAGAATTTGCAAATCATTTGAATAATGGTTTCCAGAGCATGTAAAGAATGGTCTGGACCCAGCAAGGGCTTTTCCGGGACAAGGAATTTGAGGTATAAAAAGGAGTAAAAAGGGCTTCTATTTCCCACTCCTCCCCCATCTCAACTCATAAAAGTAAGATCATGTGGAAGACAAAGAAAAGCACACAAAAGACCAGATTTCATGGAGGCAGATCAGATTTCACAGTCCATGATACATTTTTCATAGCTGTGAATTTGGTGGGGTCCAAATCATTGAATGGTGGGAGGAGTTGTTCCAGTCTGAAAAGAGACAGCCAGGGAAATGAATTGCAGCTTGTGATGAGACAAACTATTTTGCTTTTAGAACTATTAGCCTTGGTAAAACTTAGAAACTGAATTGTGATTTTATCCTTTTATTTTCTTTGGTAACCAATTCAGATTTTTATGCCTTTGTCACTTATAATCACTTCATGCTATCTTTTTCTACTTAATTAACTTATTTTAGTATTTTATCTAAACCAGTGAGTTTTGACTGAAATATGGATGAGGAATTTCTACTTAGGTTAGCAAAGGCTAGTGTAGACCCATTATGCCTTGACAGTATGGCAGACTGATTATTGAGCTTACACTGATCAAAGGGGTCTTAAGTTATATAAAATGCACATTTTGGGGGTGCAAGGCTGCGACTCAAGCATACGTGGGATTTGCCGTTTCTCTGTTTATGAATGACTGGAAGAGCAGCATTCACATAACTTCACTAGGTGTGCCTTTACATGCTTCTTGCTGTGAGAGCAGAGCCTGGAGAGGCTACTTTTTACTAGGGTAGTGTAAGAGACACTGTGGTCTGAAGCATGTAGGGGACACTCAGGCCGTAACAAGGGTGGGCAAGTGGGGCACTCACCCCAGGTGCAGTACATTTAGGGGCGCAAAATTAAAAATTAGAAAGTTAAAATATTATTTCATTTATATCTTTTCTATCACCTGTTTGCAAACTCAATATATGTGCAATTAACAACATGTGCAATGAATAAAATTAATACAAAAAATTAAGAATTTTATCATTTTTGGGGGGAGGGGAGTGGCGCAGTTCAATAGCTTGCCCAAGGCACACACCAGTAAGTTTGTTACAGGGCCAGCCAGGTGGAGGCACCACCATTGTATGTTTTTTATGAGCAAGGGACAGCAGCAAGGGGGTGGATAGGCTTTCCCCAACTAAACAACATCACCACTGGGGTACTCAGGATCTCCTTTTATGTTAAAACCATCAGGCACCCAGGCACACCTGTGAGTGTGACCTGCTCCCGAGTAACTCGGGGAGGAAAAAGGGGGTTACACTAGTATTTGCAAACTGCCTTATGAAGTGAATCTGGCTAGAGTGCCTACATTTGCCACACTGTTCAGCTTGACTATGTGCACAATGAGGAATAGTAGTCTTTGATTTTCACTGTAAGGCAGGTACAAAATCTGCAGGTTTCTGTGAGAATTTATATTGCTCTGAATGAAGCAATGCTCAGAATCCACTGGATTTAAATATTCTGACATTTCAGACACCTAATCCTGTAGGCTACATCTAGACTGGCATGATTTTCCAAAAATGCTTTTAACGGAAAAGTT
>JANRFK010002932.1:23222550-23236474 GCA_030068395.1 Apalone spinifera | reverse complement strand
ATTATGCCAATAGCAGTCAAACCCCTTAGAACTTTGGACCTGTCAAAAAAACAAACAAACAAAAAAAAAAAAAAACAAGGAGTGGAGCCACTGGAATCAAGAATCAAGACTTGATCATAGATCCTACAGACCAATCATCAAGCTTCACCATGCCATGTAAGCAATGGATTACAGAGCCTCAGATAGGCATTGTAACTGACCAGAACACAAATGGAAAATGAAGGTTTGCCTGATATGTGAATGAGGAGACTCTAGCAACTCTTCTCACCTTGGTCGAGTACCAAAGTTGATGGGAGAGTGCTCGGAGATTGATTTGTACAGACCTGATAAATCAATCACTGGTGGATTGAAACACATGACTGGATCGAAAAGCATTGATCCACTACATAATGGAGACAAGGCCTCAGGGATTGAGTCTAGTTGATCGTTGTAAATCCCGATACCTGCTAGTAGAGTCTTCCCTGAACAGACGTATGCCCAAAATACAGTGGATTGTATCCTCTGCTATGTCCATCTGCACCAGCTGGAACCAGGCCCAGCCCCTGGGAAAGGTGAGCGAGGCGTTCAGGCCCCCCCACTGCCCAGCTCCGCCCACCCGGCCACTCACTCAGGGCCCAGTGCTGCCTTGCTCCTGGCCCTGCCTACCTGGCTCAGCCACGCTGCCGCACACTGTTTGGCTGGGCCTGGCTGGAACTTCACACGTTGCAGGCAGAAGGGATGCTCTGGAGAGCTGATAAGAGCGGACAGACCCACAATGCTCAGATGCTGTCTTTGTGAAGGATTCACTCAGGATGTGTGCACCCTACCGCCTTGCAGAATGCCAGGCTTGGTACGTTTATTTCCTCATTTTCATGTGCAACAAGGTTACTCAAAAAAATAATAATAATAAAAAAAAATAACAAAGGAAGAACATGAGTAACATGGGAAGTTTCCCCCCACCTACTGATTTCTGCAAAAGAAAAATACAGGCTCATTACTGCTGTCAAGTGTTTCATCTGTTCTCCTCCCACTGTATTTGGGCTGCACAATGCACCTGTGGCACAGTGATACTAGATGTTATCACTATTCCCTGGTTTTGTCCGATTGCTTAAGCAGCAAGTAACCAGACATCCTCTTTCAATTGTGCTGTTGTTAGAGGAGAGGTCACTAGGCTTTCCCCTACAACCTCACATGCCTCCAGTTGCCACATGGAGTTCTCACGTGAGGTGATTATTTGTTCTTGAGATAATTAACTGAGGATTTAAATGGGTCTCCTGGATTCTGTATTGCTGAAATTCTGAATGGATATTTTTGGCAAGCTAACCCTTGAATTCCCACAACCTAATGTGGACTTTATGGAAAGAAAGTTTATTCTCCGGGTGCGTTTTCTCAAGTTTACTCACCTCCACATAAAACATTTCCTTTTTTTCAGTCATTTCCTGGTTGCTTATCTCTGGTGGATGGCTGAGATTTCTGAGTTATGTGCACACTAAAGTAATTTCAGATCCATTATAATAAACCTGAGGAAATACTGACAATGAAAAGCTTATGCTCCCACTGGCCCATTAGCAATTCTTAGCTCACAGATGACGGATTGTATCATCCAAAACTGTTCACTAAAACTTCATTTAAAATTAATATTATTTAAATCAGAGAGGTATGAGTGATGCTTCTGGCTTCTATCAACTCTTCTTCAATGAGAGCCATTAATTAACAGCTGTCCCTCTCCACATAATCCTATTTCTGAGATCCAGACAGATTCAGATGTATAGCTCCCATCGATGCTAGCATGAGCTGTGCATACAGATCTCGGAGGATGTCTGGCCCAGAAAATGTCACACCTCCACTGCAAATAGAAACCTCACACAGTGGAAACCTCTTCAAATATGAAAAATAATTTGTGCGTGTTTTCTTAATGTTGAATACAGTATCAACAAGGCCATTGTGAACCAGCTCTTTATTTGTGAACATAAGACTCAGAAGATAAGCATTTTGATCCTTTTAATTTAAAAGTAAGCTTTCTAAAAAACCCATAGCATAACCAGAAACAAAACATAGAAGGCCAAATATCCAAAAGGTGGCAAGGAACTGGTTACATTATTATTAACATATATTCAAAATGGTGAGACCATATTTTTAGTATCTCATGGCAGGACGATATTTTTAGTATCTCGTGCAATAGATGCGCCCCAAAAAAAGTCCAGGTGCTGTTTGCACCGGCAAAACTCTGAGTTCTGGAGACACATGATATTCCTAGGATTCTAGAGCTGAATCTGTCCTCAAATATCTTTGTTACATTTTACATTCATAACTGTACATAGATCTGTTCATTTCAAACTGAAATTGTGTTGGTGGGTGGGAGGCATGGAAGAGGGAGGAAAAAGTGCAGAACAAGAGAGGGAAACAAATTCTGTCACACTGCCTTTCCAAATCCTGCCCACTTTATGCTGGGTGCAGACCGGAGCCAATGCAGTAGCCAGCACAGTTTAGACCACCCTCAGGGCTAATCTATGCCAGTCAGTAATGAACCCCGAAGGGGTGTTATGTAGCTAGAGATAAATCCTTAAGGCCAGCAACACTAGTTATGCTGCACCTGGGGTTATTCCTATGCCAGGACAATTGTCAACCTCCTAATTAAGGCAACTATCAAATACCACCGGAGTGGCCGAAGGCACAGGTGTGGGTCAAGGTCCAGGTTAAAGTCTGCAAGAAGATTTCAGGATGGCCAGAAAAAGAAAGCAGAAATCCTTTAAAAATTGTTGTATGTTCCCACTTCCAATTCCCTTCACATTTTAGTACCTTCCATTCCTTGTCCCAGGGTGAAGATTAGGGTGAGGTCAAATTGTCTCTATTTACACTACTCTATATTTGGCCTATTAGGACCACTAGCATCAATAGAACCATATCTGGGATGAATTTGTCCTATCTTTTTTTTTTTTTAAAGAAACAAGAAGTTAAAAAAATCCCCAAAAGCTTTCAGGCTTTCTAATATATTAGAGAACATTGCTGTGTTTTTGCCCAGGAAAAAAAAATAATCTTCATACTGGAAGCAACAAAACTGTTTCTTCTATTAATGAACAGTAAAAGCTTGTCTGGGGGGGAATCTAGCGATTAGATTTCAACTGTGTATTGCTTCCAAATGTAAAACCATTTTGCTTGAGACAATATTAAGTTGCTAAGATGCAAAGTTTGATCATTAATTTTGGCTAACACTACACATTAATGCTGCTGCAGCCTTCAATGTTTTCTTCTCCCCCCTGTTTCAGACAGCCTTAATGATGCTTAAAGCCAATTCTAATTGTTGAATCATATCACTCTCCGCCGTCTCTAAAATGCTTGGGGCAAAAGAAATAGTGAAGATAAATGACACAAGTATAATTAGAAGAAAATGTACAAATCTTTTGTTAATCATTCAGAAATAATTTGATAAATATGAAATACTGAAAAGCTCACGGAATAAAAGATGATAAAATGCATGCTATAGCAGACACAGCTGAGCTCATCTAGAGTACATGGGTTGAGGGAAAATGGGGATATATTAACATAACAGAATTCCGCATGGAAGACCATCTGTTTTAATTGAGAAAACTTATTCATACAATGCTTTGCACCACTAATCTTGTTTAGATTAATGTTAATGTTCTATTAAAAGGTAGTTTATCATCTCACAATACCAGCTAACATAATCAAACCCATAGCAATTTTCCACAGCTTATATAGAGGCAGAAAGTTAGCTCATTACTGGGCTATTGATCTTCCTACAACACAACTATTAGGCTGGGAGCCTTTGTTGAAAAGTAACCAGGGTTCCTCTTTTTGAGTTATGGGTGACTACACAGATGAAAACTTTTGTTTTCTTAGTTTAGAGAGGTTACTCTGCAAAAGATTCTTAATTACATGTTTGGAAAAATGTAGGACTGATCTTTTGGCTGTTGATGTCTTTGAAGTCATGAAAAAGGGAGAATAAGTATCGTGTGTGTGCTTTCCTGTAAGCTTATGGTGGTTCCATCTCTCCTCCTTAGCCAGTGCTTTTAATGAGAAAGCAGAAAGTTGAGCATTACTTGGAAGCATGCCTATCATTAAAAACACAGTCAACAAGGGTAAGCCAAAGGAATCCTACCAAGTGCTGTGTGTGTGCTGTAAAGCACACAGGAGTGTTGAACCAAAATAACAAAAATGTAGGAGGCACCTGAATTTTTTGATGAACCCAACTTTTGGAAATGTGGCAGATCCTGACAACGTGCTCTCCCTTGAAGACTGGAACCTAAACATCTCTGGGTATTATTATGTGGTTGATTTTATATAAGAGGACAAGCTTTGTGCCAGCTAATAAATAAAATGATTTGAGAGGTGGGGCCTAGTGTCAACCAAGAGAGAAATAGCTTATTGGCAAAGCAGTCATCGGAAAGCAATATATTTACTACAAAAACAGGGGTATAGTGGGAATAAACAGAACATACCCACTGGGCCACAATCAGCTGAAGGAACAACTTTTCCTATTCATTCACACACTAAATCTCTCACTCAGGTTCTCATCTCATCTGTCAATTATTATAATGGCCTGCATGGTGGCTTTTGACAAATGCCATCTTTACATGCTCAGTTCCATTTCCAATGCTGTGGCACAGATCACTTGTTGCTGTAACCACTCACCCCCTCAACGGACTGGGTTTTAATTCTGAATCTGAAACAGATTCAGATGACCCAAGAGTTACCCATTCACTTGTGTTTTTATCTGGGGTTTAAAGATGCAAGGGGGAAGCTTCTGAAAGGCAGCAACAGTCGAGGTAAGCAACATGGCTCCTACACTAACATTGCATCGACCTAACTATATCAGCCTAAGCCCTGTGCCTCTCACAGATGTGGAGTTATTAAGCGGGTGTAGTGGACGAGTTACAATGCAGAGTTACATTTTATTGCAAATGCCTACAGAGTTTGGTTGATGTAAGCTGCCTTACACCAACATAACGTAGGATAGTTCAGGCCTAAAAGTCTTGTGAGAGTGGAACTCTGGAGCCTTGTCTTCACTGCTATAGAAGGTTCATGTTTTTACCTCAGGGTAACAAGTGAACAAGAAATATCTATCATAAAATAGTGAAAATAAGGTAATTTAGCTTTACCACAAGGTAAACTAAGCAAGGTCAGCACTGTACCCCCACCTAAGGTTGCCCTCATCTAATTTACATCAGGATAAAACCAAAATGCCTGTCTTCACTGTGTTTTTACCTTGCAATAGCTCATGGATCTTAGCCTCCCTGAGGTTTTAAACAAAACAAAATAAGAAACCATTTTTGTTCTCAAAGCAGGGGGAGCTGGTTGGGCAAGATAGTGGGTGGGAACTCGGGTGGAAGGGGCGGGGCTAGAGGTAGCATCCTCCAGCAAGCCCTTCAGTGCACTACCCAGGGGTCTGGTGGCAATTTGAAAGGCCTGGAGCTCTGGTCGCTGTGGTGGCTGGGAGTCGTAGGCCCTTTTAAATCACTGAGCCCCAGTGCAGCAGCCGGCTCTCAGTGGACTTGTGCTGGGTAGTGTGAAAATAAAGAGGGGCAACCTTTTTATTGGAGATTAGGAAAAACTATTTCACTCGGAGGGTGGTGAAGTACTGGAATGGGTTGCCTAGGGAGGTGGTGGAATCTCCATCCCTAGAGGTTTTTAAATCCCAGCTTGACAAAGCCTTGGCTGGGATGATTTAGTTGGGGTTGGTCCTGCTTTGGGCAGGGGGCTGGACTCAATGACCTCCTGAGGATTCTATGATTCTAACCATCTTGAAAAATCACACTTACTGAGCATTTAACCATTCTGCTTCCTTGAAATGGTCTCTACATATTCCCACTAACAGGAAAGAAAAGAACAATTATTGATTTCATTGTCAGTTGTATTCAGAGTTAGCACATTATAATTGTTTTACTAAACCTAAATTAAGTCATGATGATCCCAGTTCAGCAAGGTACATGACTGTCTTTAAGAACATGGGATCACTCACACACATTCAAAAAGTTAAGGTCATGCCTACTTACCTACCTGAATTGGGGCCTACATGAGGAAGATAACTGAGAGTGTGACTCATTTTTCCTTTCAAGACAGAAAATAAATGTCTTTAGAAATATTTGAGTTAGCTACATGGACAATGAACCAATGCGTTGTCTTCACATATGACAAATTATGCACTCTTCAATTGTTTGAAAGTTTGGAATTCACTGTTGGTGGTAAACTTTTTACTAGAACACACAGATGGTCCTGCCTGATCTCGTTAATGAAAAAAAACCTCTCACACAGCAACAAAAACAGGCGTGATCATCTGTTTTTCAATATTTGGGAAAAAAAAATCTACAGAGGTGTAAGGTGCTATACAAATGAGAATAATTAGCTTGTGCCATCTGTGGACATTAAAAAAGAGTATCTGGATTCCTGTGTTTTGTAATGATAAGCTTTAGATCTTCAGCAAAGTATTCAGTTAATAACTTTTCAATTTATAGTGACCTTCTGCTCTAATTTACTTAAGGAACTATAATACTAGCAGCATCTCATGCCTTTTCACCTTATAATTAGCAAGTAATAAAAAATGTCATTAAAAAGTAATAAGTCTGTAGCTGTCTGACAATCTACTGATTAATTCTGCAGATTGTAAAGCACTTTGGAACATACTTGGCTGAACCATCAGTTTTATCCAATTCTCAATTTGCTGGTGAACAGTATTCAGGAGCGACCATATCCTCTAGTGCATCTATCAGTAATTGACAGTAGTGAAGCGTATCAGCAGTCACTGGATCTCAGTCATTGCTAGCACTATTTGAGGACGCAATAATGCTTTCTTGCATTATTTCTGTCCTACATATGGGGATATTTTACTTTTCTGCTCTTTGATATAGGAGGATGGGTATATACAGTACAAAGTGTGATAAGCTGGTCAGAAACACAGAATCTGACCAATGCACCATCATCAAGGTGTGGTTTATATGCATATTAACGTGTATCTATTCAGTGAAGGGACATTAGAAATAAATTGGCAGAGTCTAGGAACAGAGTTCACCTGCGTCTGTTAAAACTCTTCAAAGGACACCTAGAAATAAAGGATGTTCATGGGGCAGCCTCAGATGTAAGTGCCATTACATTTGGAGTAATTGTGCTGGCAAGGCATTGAAATCACCAAAGCACAGGTCTGTTTGTCACTCTGTTTACCACCTGCCTCGCCTCTGGTTATCAGGGTGCCATGGCTCACTCCTGCATTCATTCCCAGAGTAAAATAAAACTCTTTGAATAAAAGGCCTTATATACACAAAGGGTTTGAGAACTTTTAAGCCAACCCAGAGGAGACTCCCTATTCTTATTGAAAGGAAGGGAATCTAGAGCCCCATTCTACGCGTGGACTCCTGCACCCAAACAGAGTCCCTTGTAGTTCAAGTGTACCTGTGAGGATTCTTTGCTCCCCCTCTGTCTAGAGAGGTTTAAGGATAGTGAGGGTTTGCCAAAGCAGTCAGGTGTTTTAGAAGAAAAAGTAGGGAGCATGCTAACTAGCACACTGCTCATTCTGCCTAGGACCAGGCAGAGCTAATGGAACACCAATCAGAATGCAGAACCTGAATCACACACACATCTTCTCAACATCAGAATGTCAAGTGGAAAAGAACTCTTCCTTGTGCCATTCAGCACCTGAAATGCTAGTATATTAATGGTTTTCATGTCCTATTAAATAAAAACAAGCAGTGTGCAATGAAAAAATGCCAGTACTATGAAATGTGGAGAACAAGAATGTCATTGCATGTCTTTCAAATTCAAAAAAAGTCACCACCAAAACCCAGAATTTTTTCTTGGCAGCAGATATTTCTTCCACACATCTTCATGATGGACCATAAACACTGGAATAGAACTTAATGCTGCATTTCATTTATGAATTAACATTACCTTTATTTTCAGAGCTGATAGTGTGCTCTATGCTGTACAATGCAATACAGACAAACTCCTCACCCCAAAGGGATTACGATATAACAGGTTTATTGCTTAACATCCATTTTTATAGTCACATGTACAAAACCCAAACCAACCAATCAATCAACCAACCAAATAAATCAGTCTGGATTCCTCTCTCTGTTACAGAGGTTTTATCACAGTACAACTCTATTCTTATCTATGGTGTGACAGTGAAAGAAAAGCCAGGATAATGACGCGGAGAAATAGGTAGAAGGTGTTTATAGTATTAACAAAAAAGGGAACTATTTTTACGATACCCAGGTTCCAATCTTATAGTTCTGACACAGGCAAAATTCCCGCTGATTTCGGTATGAGTTTTGTCAGGGTAAGGAATGTACAATTTGGCGCAAATATGATTTCTTCTAGATCCTGATATGGATTTGAGCAACTGTAATCATAGTACACCTACACCGTGCATTTAGAAAATACCTGGTTGGAATGTTTGTCTTTAAAATTCTGAATGGGCAGGCCTTGTTTATATTACAGATCTTGGCCTTGAGCCTCTTTTTGACATGCATCACTCAACTTCTAGGTATCTCATAACCACATGGAAGATCCTTTGCTGTGCTGAACCATAGAACTCTTTGACTGCAGCTTCTACCTCTTCCCACTGTTGGCCCATCTTTCCTTTTAAATTATTGTCGTTCTTAATCCCTTTCATTGGTTTTATTTGGTTGAAATTCAAGGTTTTATTTCTTTTTAATATAATATTGTACAGTATCATAATTTATTTTACAGCATAACATCATGAGCATCTGGGTAAGCTGATCTTTAATTTATTATTATTTAACCTTTAAAAAAAATGCTTGTGTTAGGTGCTAAGTGGCTTAGCATTAGTCTGAGGTGACCCGGTAAAGCTTATACATACTGCAATCTTCTAAATGCATTCAAGAAGGCAAATTAACTCCCAACATCATCATCTTAAAATAGAAAGTCATGGGAAATGAAAGAATTCTGTTATACAAATGGCAAGCAATTCAATATGGTGCTCTTTAAGTAACCCTTTTTTAGTTCAAGTACGTCACTGAATGTACCATGCAATTAAATGCCCATGTGAAATTAAGATACTAAAAGACAGATGCTTGTAGTTATATTGTGAATGAGCCTCATAAACATCACTGTTTTTTCCTGCATACGTACTTTAGTTTGTAGAGATACCAAGAAACATTTGATTCTAATGGGAAAATGATGTTCACTGCAGAACTGAACTGGCCATTAGTATCTCACCTGAGTGATGTTTTCATGGAAGTCTGAATTGCTGAACACACTGAACTACAAGGCCTGGGTATAGCTGTGAGTTTAGTCTCTGTGTTGTTTCAAATGTCAGAGAGACAGAACAATTCATGCGGTATTCGAAAACATGGCACGTAAAGGCTTCATGCTGCTTAATACTGGCAGGAAAAGGTGATCTTCATTTTAGCTCAGTTTTTTGGCAGTAGAAGCTCAAAAGTTCATTTGCTAGAATACTTGCACCCTCCTCTTCTAATTTTAGATACAAAAGATAGCTGCCTGTTCCATAACTGGTGCTCTTCGAGATGTGTTCCTCATGTCCATTCCACAATAGGCGTGTTTGCTTGCCACATACACTGATGCTGGAAGTTTTTCCACTAACAGTACCCGTAGGGGAGCACCTCTAGTGAGCCATGGAGTGGTGCCTCCCTAGTGTGGTATAAGGGGCACTGCGTGCTCCCTCTACCTTCAGTTTTTTTTTGCTGGAGACTCTGACAGTGGGCAGGATGTGGAGTGGATACGAGCAACACATCTCAAAGAACACCATTTATGGAACAGGTAAATGTTTATTCTTCTTCGAGTGCTTGCTTATATCCATTCTACAATAGGTGAGCAGATCTTCCATCCATGACAAAGGCAAGGTTTCCAAGAGGAAGCCCACACCAAATATAGTTAAGGAAAGCCCAAAAGAAGTTTGAAGAACAGCTAGCCAAAAACTCAAAATGTAATAGCAAAATGGTTTCTAAGTACATCAGAAGCAGGAAGCCTGGTAAACCACCAATGCGGCCCCTGAGTGATCGAGATGCTAAAGGAGCACTCAAAGATGATAAGGTCATTGTGGAGAAACTAAATGAATTCTTTGTTTTGGTCTTCATGGCAGAGGATGTTAGGAAGATTCCAAAACCTGAGCCATAGGTGACAAATCTGAGGAATTGTCCCAGATTGAGGTGTCATTAGAGGAGGTTTTGGAACAAATTGTTAAACTTAACAGTAACAAGTCAATGGGACCAGATGGCATTCACCTAAGAGTTCTGAAAGAACTCATATATGAAATTGAAGAACTATTAACTGTGGTTTGTAACCTATCCTTTAAATCAGCTTCTGTACCTAATGCCTAGAAGATAGCTAATGTGACAGCATTATTTAAAATGGGCTCTAGAGGTGATCCTAGCAATTACAGACTGGTAAGTCTAATGTCAATACCAATTAGCTCTTTGATGGTGCCTCCAAATGGCTGTGGCTGATGGGTGCTGAGTACCCGCTAGTTTCTTTTTCTATGGATGCTCCAGTCCAGGAGCTCCCCACAGATTTGGCACCTGTGGGAGGGTGCATACAAAAAAAAGAGAAAAATCCAGAGTGTGTGTGCAGTAGTCCTGGTATGGTAAAGTGTCTGACTGTGGGAAGGGGAGTAAATTGTGTTGATTGTTAGACACACAACTTTTCATTCCTTTATTGGTGGGGTATTAGTCATGTTGTGTGTGTGGCACTGCAACTCATTCCCAACAAAGTATTTTTTGTGTGTATGAATTAAAATGTCAGGGCTTCCCAATGTCTTCTAAGTTGAATGCCCTTATTTAAGCAACAAGGTTTATCTCATATGATTTCCAAATCTCCTGGTCTGGGCCAGTACAATGTAGGCCTGTTGCAGATACTTGGGGCCCTATCTGTAGTTGAGATCAGCTCCTAACAGCTCCTGTTCTGTCACTTCCAGTACCTAAGTGAGAGTCTGGTTTTCAGAAGTGCTCAGCATTCCATTGTGAGATACATGGGCAGTTGTTCCAAAAAGCTGTCCCCAAAGTACAAAATTCTTGTGAAAAACCTGGCCACTAAATGAGGTGCCTGAATGTGAGCTGAGTGCTTTGAAAATCTGGCCCCCCAGCTGTGGGCAGCAAGCCCTTTTGTAAATGTAGCCCTGACTGTGAATGCTGAGCTGCTGCTGAAAATCCTGACCCTAAACCAGAGGAGGAAGAAAAAGAGCTTTCAAGCTAGTGTCTGGTATGTTTGAAGATGGGAGTCTGTCTTTCTTTTCTAGACGGATTCTGCCAGGCAAAGGAGACATAGGCTTAATGGTGTGTTTTCCAGCCTTGGAAATGTTAACAAGATTTTAGTGTTTGATTTTGGGCTTTAAATGAGTGAAAACAAAACTAGGGGATTTTCATGTGTGGTACACTTTTCGCATAAGGGATTTGTGTTTTGTAAATTATACCCTTTAGCCATATCACTAGTCATTAGCCTAATTTAAATTTCAATAGAGTCTAAGCTTCTATCATTAAAACTAACTAGCTCTTCACTAGTTGCAGTCCAGAGGGTGAGGTTGAGGGTGATACCATGAAGTCAGACTACGATTAAATCCAACTTTCATTTAGCCCAGCTCCTTGTCCTCCCCTGCAGTGATACAAAAGCAGTCCTTTTCTGATGGATAGCATGTCAAAGTGTCCCTTTTTAAGTGTCCCACAGGCCATTCGCTGCCTGCTGTTTCAGCTAACTGCTGTCTGTCAAGTATTGCTAAGATTTATAAAGACACTGCAGGGAACATCTTGCAAGCACCTTTCACACAATATGCTCCAATGCAGAATGGCAGTCCAGGAATTACCCGTGCAAGTGGCAACTATCATTCTTGGAATCAAATTCAGAAAGAAGCTTTCCTACTGTATTACCCTTTGATTTGTCTTTGTATTCTTGACATTATGGGAACAGAAAGTTGCAATCACAGAGTGGACTGGCCTTAACTTCATATAAATTTTATAGGAGATGGGTGCTCATCTAATATGAGGCAGAGAAGGATGACGAAGGCCAGTATGCCTTGCACTGAAGCCAACAGGCCAGACTCTGTTTGATGGGAACTCCTTACACCAGTGGCACGGAGTGTGAGGATGAGATAGAAATCTCAGGGTGGTTTGGCAGTGAGGGTTGTGGCTGGAGCAGACTGCAGTCCAGCTATTCTTGGCA
The DNA here is from genome assembly GCA_030068395.1 of Apalone spinifera. Lineage (NCBI taxonomy): Eukaryota > Metazoa > Chordata > Testudines > Trionychidae > Apalone > Apalone spinifera. The sequence continues at coordinate 23,224,351 of JANRFK010002932.1, read as the reverse complement.
GCACAGCAGGCCATTGGGGGTTGTGGTTAGCTGTTATTACCTAGAGCGGAGCTTTTCAAACTCCCGTTGGCTTGAAACAGCAAACCACAGCCAATGGGAGTTAGGAGATTCCATGGCTGCAGAGCTTTAGAGTAAACAAAGCATCACAGGCTCACCGGGGGCCTTTCCTGGAGGGTCCACAGCCCAAGTTTCAAAACCCCTGACCTAGAGCATGCAGCTCTCAGTAGACCCAGCATTTTGGGAGCTGAAATGCTGGCTTTGCTCCCTTCTCTTTTCTAATACAGGAAAGGAGTATCACAGAATTTGGACAACTGTCTTTAATGGGAGCAGTAAAGCTCCCAATGTCATCAGAGGAAACCATAAAAATCCTGACACCAAATGATTCGATAAAACATGAAAGTTAAAGAGAAAAGTAAGCATCGGGATTTCAGGAGCATTTAAAACTTGAAGTTATTTGGATTTGTTCTTATCAAACTTAATCCTGGAAAATGAAGCCCTGAGATTATACTAAGTCAATGACTGATGCCAGGCTAACCACAAAAAAAAGGGAATGCAGCTCTCCTACTCAGATCCCAAGAATAACAACCTGATTCTGCAGAGTGAGCCCTTAATTCCTGCTCCCACACAAGGCACATTCAAAACCTTGCAGGATGTGGAAGATGCAAGACACTAAAAGCTGATTTGCTTAGGAAGGATGTCCTTATTGCAAGCTTCTCTCTTCCAGCAAGGAGCTTTGGTACCATCCCAGGTACATTATTGGTAATGTTGGCAAAAACAGTTGGTGGAAAGCTAGACAACGAGGACAGAAAGACTGACTGGGCATAAGAATTTACTAGTGTTTTAGATGAAAAATATCTTCTCTACAAAATTGTCTGAAGAGACATGGGATTCCAGGAAATCTAATTATGAATTACAACATTAACAGGATAGTTTGTCATAGAAAACAGTAGGGATTTAAAAAAAAATCATTTAATTGGATCATCTTGTTCCCTTGTTATCCTAAGCACATCAATAATGTCTGTATCACTAAAGATCTATCCGGAATTAAGAGTGCTGCTTTTCTTTGATTCTATTCTTGATTGAAACTTACATTAAAATACCTTTACATATGAGAAAAAAATATGTACCAGAGTACATAAAGATTGTGTGATGCTAATTGCTGTACTGTATATTTGCTTTATGCAACAAGTAAGAGATTTAGATCAAGAATTCTAAATTTCCATAAAGTGAAATTGAAGATTAATTGCAAAATCCTTCAAAGTAATTTTTTGGTGGAAATGGTAAATAAGCATGATGGGACTTTTCCAAATTTCCGTAGCCTATAATTAGAGTTACTGACACTATCAAATCTGAGGCATCAGTGCAAACAAAGAGTTTTTGTTGTTGTAAGATGCATACACAGATATATGAAATTTGTGTAATTATCAACAGTTGTTTTGCCTCCTTGTTTAATTTCAATAGCACTAAATCAGGGCTGTGCAAGACTTTCATAACCAGTGGAATAATTAATTGCAAAAACAGAATGCCTACAAGGTTAAGCAATAAAATACAAAATGGGAAAATGTTCATAAGCACAGAATGAAGTGGTTCTGCCTGCAGTCTCAGGATAGGAATAGTGATGCCTTCTCATTTTAAAGGAGCGCTGCAACTGGATTTAACTGGATTCTATTTTGAATTTTTTCATACAGTTTAGACAAATTCTCAAGCTCTATTTTCTAATTACAAACAGGTGTAAACAAAGGGCCCTATCCCCTTGGCTACGTCTACATTGGCGCGCTTTTGCGCCAAAGCTATGCAAATG
>JANRFK010002932.1:23194749-23221284 GCA_030068395.1 Apalone spinifera | reverse complement strand
TGCCTGCTAGGCGTATTTCTTACAGAATAGCTAATTTCTAAATAAGTGTGCAGTGTAGATGTACCCTTAGACACTTGTTTTGATCAAGCACTTGAAATGATGAACACTCTCTGTGGTGCCTTTGGGTTCACAAACCTATGCATGGAGTGCAATGAGAGACTGATATAAAGGGTGAGATTCTTATCCCCATTCAGGTCTTTTTAACATGGTGCAAAAGGTGCCAGTTCCAGTGGTTGCAAACAATCCCTGCTTCCAGCAGGGGTGGGTTTGGTGCAGAAACTGTGGAAGATAGTCTCAGCTGTCCTTCCAAGGATTTCCCCACAAACACTAATGTAGAGGGCATACTGAGTTTGAGGCGTATTGGTGTGAGGCTCCAGCACTGCAGAGATTCTGGGCAACACTATGATTCACATGGTAGCCAGAGACGGCTGCTGTGACGTAGAGAGTCCCTCAGAAATATTTCATAGACTTTAAGGCCATAAGGGACCATCGTCATCATCTAGTCTGACCTCCTGCACATTGCAGGCTACAGAACTAACCCATCCACTCCTACAAAAAACCCGTAACCACCGGCTGAGTTACTGAAGTCTTCAAATCATGATTTAAAGACTTCAAGATATAGAGAATCTATCATTTACTCTACTCTAAGGCTGCAAGTAACCTGTACCTGATGTCCTAAAGGTCTCTGTCAATCTGATTGGGGGAAAATATTTTTCCATCCCTATGTATGGGGGATCAGTTAGACCCCAAGTATGTCAGTGAGATCCACCAGTCTTCACGTGGGAAAGACTTCACGCTACTAACTCAGAGCCCTCCCCATCTAGGCTATGCCTATACTGCAGCATTATTTTGGGATACCGGAGGTATCCCAAAACAGCTATTCCACATCTTTTGAGTATGCCTGTTACTTCAAAATATAACGGGCTCGCTATTCCAACGTCCCTGTAAACATCATTCCATGAGGAGTAGGGGACATTTTGGAATAGCAATTTATTTAGAAATAAATGCTGTGTAGACAGCGCCAAATTTCAAAATAAGCTATTTCAAAATTATCTCGAAATAAGCTACGCAATTTGCGAAGCTCAAATTGTGTAGCTTATTTTGAGCTATGGGTGCAGTATAGATGCACCCCTAGTGTCCCATCTCCAACTATTGGAGATGTTTGCTACTAGCAGATACAGATGAGTTACATGCTATTGTAGACAATCTCACCATGACATCCCCTCCATAAAATGTATCAAGCTCAGTCTTGAAACCAGTGAGAGTTTTGTTTGGTCTTCCCTCCTCCACCCCTCCACCTTCCCCCCCGCCCCCATTGTTCACCCGGAAGGTTGTTCCAGAACTTCACTCCTCTGAGGGTTAGAAACCTTTGTCTAAATTCAAGCCTGATCTAAGTTCCTATGAGAGCCTCTGCAGAGCCTAGAGCTTCCCAGGATCAATAAGGCTCCAGAGTGGTTTTAAACCACAATAGTTATCTCCTCCCCTGTTTCTCATCAACAAGAAATTATTTCTTAGAGGGTTATCTGTCCCATTTTTTAATCGAACTACGCTGTGTTAATTTTGTAACTCTTAGGAAGGTTGAAAACTGAGCCACAGCAGAGTCTGTTCCTAGATGCAGTGGCAATGTAAGCAAAGAGATTGTGCAGGGAATTGATTTCTGCAGCTGGTGCATTTGCCATTGAACAGTAGTAAGGCACTATTGTGGAGCACATACTGTTTTTTAAAACATCAATGTTTTCAGTGTCAAAGGAACCACAGTAGCAGCAATAAATACACGCAGGCAATTATTTAGCATCCCTGAGAAAAAGACAAGGATGGAATACTACTATTGGCACTTTGGTGTGCACCTAATAAAACCAGTTTTAATAATTCATGTATGGATGCCTGCTGATTGCATTATGCTAGACATCTGTTTGTCTAGTTGTTGTTTCTTACCTTGCCTGCACAAGGAAGGGTTTTGTGAGTTGTTATCTCTGGCTTAATAAGTTCTCCAGCTGGGTTTTTTCAGTCATGGCAGTCAAAAGTCCCATAAAGATAAATAAACACCAAGGTTAATCGGTCCTACCATATGAAACTTCAGAACATCTTAGGTAGGTAGATAGGAATTTATTTGCTGTGGGATACAGTTTGAGTGGATTGGACAAAAATTAGGCTATCTTATTTCAATACACACTGTGCTATAATTCTTCTCCTGAGAACTTAAAAATTGATTACAGGTGGTACCCAAATATTTTGCAAAATATATCAACCTTCTGAGAAAAAGATTCAGTTCATATATGCAGCATAAAGGAGGGATGTAAAAAGTTGTTTAAAAAGGTAACCGTGTAACCGCTAAAAATCTTAGCAGTTACATGCTTACATAGGCTGCGGGCTTAGCTTTATACCGCAGAGCCTGCAGCGAAGCCTCCCCAGGAGCAGGGTCACCAATTCCTGCTGGCTCCACTTCCGTTGGGGAGGCTTCACTGTGGGCTCTGCAGCCGGCTCCTCAGGACTGCCGGCCTCGTACCTGGGAAGCCAAAGCGTGTAACCTATGGCAGTGGAGAAGCTGGGCCAGGCCCGGCTCATCACAGACAAGGCTGCTCCAGCCAGCTGGCTGGTGCAGCCCCTGTCTGTGGTGGGCTCTGTGGGGCTGGAGCAGTCCTTTCCCCGGGTCAGACAGTGAGCTGCTCAAACCCCTACTAGTTAACCAGAATGGCTTATTGGTTAACCGTTGACATCCCTCGTATAAACAGACCTCCCTTACCATAGGTCTGAGCTAGTCAGATTGTAAAGGCCTAGGAGGTCTGCAATGACAGAACAGTCAATTATAATAAAGTGGAAAAGCACATGCTATTATTTAGTATGTTTTAAATAAGGGATTTGATAGAAACAGTTCACTTACAATAATGCCTGCATGTTTGAGAGGGTGGATGATACCTCTATTTGCCACCTGCTCAAATATGTCAGGTATCTTAGATTAACTTCATTGCGTGTGGCTTTCCATAGTAAGTGTCTTACCAAAACCTAGAGGTCAAGAGGCCAAAGTCCAAAAAGCAGCTGTAAGACAGATTAAGACAGTCTGCTTGCCATGTGGTTAGAAAACCTGCTTCCTTTCCCCAGAACTGTTAATTTGGCACCTTTTCCCAGCAATAAGTTCACAAAGTGATACAAGGAAAAAAGAACTAACCAGGGAAAGAAGTGAAATACCAATCCTATGGTAGAGATTGTTCAGGGAAAGCCATGCCTCTCCCACCCCATAATTGTAAGAAAGACTCATGCCACTTCTATTACCTTTAAAATATGCAAAGATGTTTCTGGCTTACTTGCTTTTTTTTCTAAAGGGATTACTCATAGACTTTAAGGTCAGAAGGGACCATTATGATCATCTAGTCTGACCCCCTGCACAATGCAGGCCACAGAATCTCACCCACCCACCCACTCCTGGAATAATCCTCTCACCTATATCTCAGATATTGAAGCCTTCAAATAGTTTAAGACCCCAAGATGCAGAGAATCCTCCAGCTATGATCTGTGCCCCATGCTACAGAGGAAGGTGAAAAACCTCCAGAGCCTCTGCCAATCTACCCTGGAGGAAAATTCCTTCCTGACCCCAAATATGGTGATCAGCTGAACCCTGAGCATGTGGGCAAGACTCACCAACCAGACACCCAGGAAAAGTTCTCTATAGTAACTCCTATCATCCCTCCATTGGCCACATTGGGATTTGAACTCTTTTTTCTTAATGGGCTTAAACTGAAGCAAGGGAGGTTTAGGCTGGACATTAGGAAAAACTTCCTAACTGTCAGGGTGGTTAAACACTGAAGTAAATTGCTTAGGAAGGTTGTGGAATCTCCATCTCTGGTTGGATAGGCACCTGTCAAGGATGGTCTAGATGGTGCTTGGTCCTGCTGTGAGGGCAGGGGACTGGACTAGATGACCTCTCAAGAACCGTTCAAGATCTAGTGTTCTATGATTCTCTTGTTTCTGTAACTCTTGCATTTTCACAGGATGTGGTAGAAATGGAAACAATAATAAATGATAAAAAGAATCGGGTATCAGGAGGTTTGTAACCAAAACCAGGAAATATAAAGATGTCGACAGCAAAAGGCATATTCCCCTTTGGTCACAAGTGTGACTACTCAGTGTATATGTTAATATATTTTGAACTTGATTCTACTTCCATTTTTACTGGTTTTATACCAGTGTATTTCCATTGACTTTCCTGATTTAAATCAGAGATAATACAAGTGAAGTGATAACAGAATTATGCCCTCCCTGTCTGCATAGCATCAGACGATTCAGGTCTGCAGCAGCCTCTATGAGAGATTTCTCCTCAACTACAAAGAGAAATGGATTACACAGATAGAACTCTCAGCTTTGTCTCAACACACGGCAGATATTGTGCAATTCTGTAGAGCAGGGGTGGGCAACAAGTGGCCTGTGGGTTGGAGGTGGTTCACCACAGGCTGCCAGCACTTTATTTACCTGAGTTTCTGCAGGTTCAGCCACTTGTGTCCTCTCGTGGCTATGGATCACCAATGGGAGCTGCAGGAAGTGGTGTCCCAGTCCGCATCACTTCCCTCAGCTCCTATTGGCTGAGAACAGCGATCTGTGGAACAATGGGAGCTGCACGGAGCCATACGTGCAGTGGCACAGGTAAATAAAATGCTGGCTGCCCACCAGGAGCTAACCCTGGTGAACTGCCTCCAATTTATTGCCCATCCCTGCTGTAGAGCATAGTTCATGACACATGGGGCTCCGACATATTGCATGGGCTCTTGGCAGCTAGCACTCAGTCCACGGATGGGAAGAGAAGAAGGCAACAATTGGCCCCTAAATCTGGTATTCCTGAGCAGCCAGCTGTTGACAGCTAATCTCTATTTCTGTACTAGAAATATGGTAACACCAGTTGATGTATATCCCCGGTGAAATGCTTTGGGATCTTCTGAGCTGTTGCACAATCTACAAATATAAACATGTCTAGCGTTACTAGTCTGTAACCTAGATGCCACCCTATTGAAACACTAATTTAACAAATCTGAAGATTATTTCATTGTGTAAACAGATTGTTAGACTATTCAGCATGAACGCTCCTATTCTGATTGCTAAAAGGCTAACTGGACAGGAATTGCGCAGAATCAATCTTGAAGCTATAATGAGAGTGAGCTAATTTGATACCTTTTCACATTCTTATTATAATCCATGTCACAATTAATTCATTTTTATAGCAATATGTTTTACAAGATTAAGACACCAGACATTGCATGGTCCATATATTTTCTGAATTACAAAAATGAGCTGCTCTACTTTGACCTTGTCAATATTCTGTAATTTGTTTGACTAGCCAGTGAACTTCTCTGTTTACAACCTCTATAACCTTTATGGGAGAAAGGAATGGTCAACCAATTCAAAGACAGAGTGCAGAGAAGGTTCAGCCTATGACCCCATAGTTCAAATAAATTCAATTCAAATAAATTCTTCCCATGACAGAAACTATGAACACACACAGCAGAACAAAACATGTCTTTTCTCATGGCAATATAAGTACCCAAAGATTATGAAAAGAGTGGCAGAAATTTAAACCTCTTCACAATATCTTCTGAAATTTGTAATCTCATGGCCCAGTTAAAGTGTTATAATCAATAGTAAAAAATAGTGCTATATTTTCAAAAATATCTGATTTGTGCACACTGAATTGGAACATTTGCATTTCAAATGTTGCAAATTCAAGTTGTGTGCTTACATTACCAATATGCAGCTGAAAATGAAGGCTTTGCATGCACAAATGGTTGTGTTTGTGTGCATTCATGCATGCACACTCGTGAAAATTTGGGGGTGCCAATATTTTGAAGGCCAGAGACCCAACACATGCACAATCTGTGTTACACTATTTTATGTGTGCTAGAAAAAATATTACTTTATTGTAATAGGCCCTAGGAGATTTAGTTAATGATCAGGATCCCAGTATGCAAGGTGATGTAAAAAGGATAGACAACCCCATCCCAAAGAGCTTAATATTTAAATATAAAATAACAGACAATATATAGTCAGAAACAGGAGCGCACAGAAACCTAACCAGCAGCCTGACCATTACAATTAATCATGGGCCCAAATCAGAATACTTGTCCCTATATCTGCCTGTATTGTGCACATCACTCAGACTCACATACTTTTTGCAGGTTAAATTACCTTTTTTAGAGAGAGAGATATATAGCCCATAAAAACACGTTAAGGAGCAAAGTAGAAATAATCTATTTTATATCTGATCAACAGGCATACACCACTAGAGTGAGGTTAACATATAAACTACACAGCAGAAAATGCTGGCACAAATGTGTGCTAATGAGAGTGAGAGTTATACTCGACAACTGCCAGGACTTATTTTTGATAACAGGCTATTGCAGGAAACCTCACTGTAATTCAGCACATTACAAATACCACTATACCACCTTTATGAAATAGACTTTTATAAAATGCATATTTAAAATGATATTTGGTGCTGTGTTGATTTATTTTTCACTGTTAAATTTCAGCTGTGCGCTTGCTTTTGCTGTGCTTATTTTGTTTTCTGCATCTGCTCTTCATGTTCTTCTTCCATCATTCACTAAAACACCATCCTATGCTTGCATGGCTAATGTGTCAGCAAAAGCACAGCATCTGGCTCACTTCAGAATAAACCTCAGCCAGCCTAATGCACACTTGACCTATACTGTGTCTAGCAATATTGGCATTACAGAGCACCAGTCGATCTTGAGCCAATCAAGGTAATTCTGTCATCTGCTACCTGGACTGCAGACCTGTCTCTGTGTGTTCGTTAAACAAAACAGTATTAACAGTGTATTAAAACCTGTAATGGGTTTCTATCACTTTGGTTTCATTCTGAAACAAGCAGGCCAATGTAAATGACCTGAAATAGCCAGTGGCCAAGCTTGCTAACAAGAAAAAAAAATACACTGGTACCATGGACAGTTCCAAACTCCAGGAAAGACGTTTACAGCATATCTGGAATTTTTCTCCTTGCTAATGGAAAAAAAATCATCATGGTACAAGAAATGTACTTGTAGGGGAGAGGGATAGCTTTGTGGTTTGAGTATTGGCCTGCTAAACCCAGAGTTGTGAGTTCAATCTTTGAGAGGGCCATTTAGGGATCTGGGGCAAATCTGTCAGGGATGGTACTTTGTCCTACCCAGGGCACTGGACTTGATGTCCTCTCAAGGTCTCTTCCAGCTCCATGAGATAGGTATATCTAACAGCTGAAAGGGGCAGGATGTCTCATGGCTGCTTTGACCCTCTCTCCATATATGGCCCTGACTAGGCTGGCAGAGTAAACTGCTAATTGACCCTAAGCAGGTATCAGCTGTGTTATCAACATTACCAATCTGGATGTATGACTTCAAAGCATTGAATTTCTGGTCTCAGAAAACACTGCTGTTTTGATTTTTCTATGCAGCCAAGCAGTAAAAATGTTGCACATATTTTCTGCGCCTATCCAAAGAAATTTATCTTTCACACCCTACTTCATGCCATATGTTGGAAGCTGAAAGAATGAAGGATTTAGCTGTCAGTCTCTGAAGGCAGTACAGGCCTTATTCCAACTCTACAGCGCATTGGATCTGAAAGTATGACATTTTGCTTTAGCTTCTGTCAGCACTATCTGCAGTGTATCACAGGTGCACTACTGAAAATATTCTTGATAGGCAGTTCATATGCACTGGACAAAGTGCTTATTAATCTTTCACTTTTTTAAAGAATTGAGAAGAGGGGAATGTGACTCTGAGGTGCATCTAAAATATAATATACACTATGTATCCTATCCAGTGACAAAGTGAAACTTTATGTTGTTGCTTCAAAAAGCAGCCAACAAAGTCACTACAAAGTGTTTCTTTTTTAACCACAGTTTTTCTTCCCGTCCTATAGATCTTGTTACAATGTAGATTTAGCAAGGCAAATATCACCTGCTAATGACTGGCTTGGTGGACTGTATAAGATAAAATAGGCTAATATTGAGGAGTGAAATCCCTTATCAGATCAGTTTGAAAAGAGAGAAGTATTTTATGGCTCTTGTAAACTGCTGTTCATTGTGGCTGGATCATATGGGTTGACACTACTGCAGCCAGCAGCCAATGGAATTACTCCTTTAGCACAAGCTATAGAAATTATGCTTCTAAGTGCTAGGAGGTACCGGGTAGAGTTAGTCAAAAGTTTTTTCTTTTGAAAATGTGGACAGAAATAATAATTAAATATGTTTTCCCTCTGAATTTTCTACAGAAAACTGAATTTTCAGTTGACATTCAAACTGAAATATTTTTGCTTTGGGGCATTTGGTCTTCTGAAAAAAACCACCAAATTTCTCACAGAAAGCAGACACTTTCCATTAAATATTTTATTTGGTCAAAGAATCAAATTTTCAAAAAGCTCCAATTTTGATGACAAAATTTCATTCAGACCTCATCCTAAGCAGTGTTCTCTGTACAGTATGCATTTGTTCAGCCACTCAAGAGAAAGTCAAATGCCACCCAGCTGATTAGCAGAATGCCCACACCAAGGTTTTGTTTCTACTGGTGGTGCACATTTGCACATACATTGATTTATATTAAAAAATTTACTCTGCACATGTATGGGAAAAATCCACACATGGATGGTAAAAATTAGATGGAATATTGGTCCCGAGTTTAATTTGAGGGGTGACCTCTAAGGTCAGTTCTTATCCCTGCTCTCACCTTCACTACTGATAATGTACATTTTTTTTATTACCACAAGCTAAGCATAACAGCTTCCTGCAGCAGATCAGTCTGAGCTAGAAGACTTCTTATTTCACAAGGAGTACAGAAAGTTGAAGGGGGAGTGTTCTTCCTTCAACTTCCTGCTGTATAGACAGCGCCAAAAGCCAAATTAAGCTATTTTGACTTCAGCTACGCAATTGACGTATCTGAAGTTGTGTAACTTACTTCAACTTTTGCCCTACAGCATAGACATGCCCAAACTTTCCTAAGAATAAATATTTGAACATGAAACCCTTGAGATATGAAATTACTCATGTAAAGAGGCCACTAACCCCTTTCAATGATGATCCCCATGTCTATATCTTACCGTTTTCTGTTTGTAAGTGTATTCCTGTTGTAGGATCTGGCCCAACAGCACAAGGCCACGCTAAACAGTTCACAAGAACTTGAAATGCTGCCTTGTGCATTGGAACCAAACCTGTGTTTCAGATGTAAAATTCCAGGAGGATTAAAAAACTAAAGTAATTTTAAAAAACAGGCGCTCTCCCCGAGAAGGAATTTACACTCAAAATAGCATCCATGTCAAAATTATTTAGATGTCATGTAGTTTGTGTCTTTACTAATCTTCAAAATCAGTGCACCTAATTTATCCCACCTCAAACAGTAGTGAACTGTGGAGGGCAAAACCAGACATGACTATCTGCAAAGCAAACCAGACTAAAAGAGAGAAAAGCCTCTCTGACTCGAGCAGACAGTCATAATCCCCTTTATAAGAGCAATTGATAGAGCCAGATGCTCAGCTGTCTCCAGCTTCTGCCTGGCAGAATAGCCAGTAGTGGCTAGCACCAGCTCTGATATAGATTAGAACAACCCAAAAACTGCACTAGTTTATGCCACCTATCTATGTTGCTAAAGGGCCATCCACTGCTGCAAGTTGCATGCCTCTGGCCATGTACCCTCTAACCCCAACATGAATCTGGAAGGCGGCTGAAAGGTGGTTTAGGACTCTACTATGGCATATCTGTGCTTGCACGGGGCTCTGCTACACCAGGAGAAAATCCAGCAGGGGAGACACAGCTGTTTTGTGCATCTTTGTGCTGCTCCAGACCAGAGAATCTAGAAAGAGAGATTCATCGGGGAAGTGGATGTGCACAGACACATTCATCAGGGAAGTGGATGTGCACAGACAGCATTTTCATCCTATACTTGTACTTATGCCAGACTTCCAATCTATGCAACATTCTCTGTCTGCATATTTATTTGATGTATTTATTTCAAATTGTGTAACGCACCCGCCCTAAGCTTTAGATGCATGTACAATATAAAACAAGGGAAATGTATCCATGTTAATAATGACTTTTTCCTCACAGCACTAACCTCGTAACATATTACTGTCCATCTGAGGCCAGGTACACCCTCTCCATCTACCTCATTTGGAATACTAGCAAAACAGAGATAGCAGCAGGCTCTGAAGTTCAGTTGACTCTGTTGCACCTAAGGGATGCTGGAAGCATGTTTCAGATTTGCAGGGTCCTTCACGGCAAATGCCTTGTCCCCTCATTCAGTAGGAGTTTCAACTGCTGTATGGACAGAGGAGGTTTCTAAGTACGTGCAAATGGCCAGTTATACAGAGAAAGGCCTTTTGCAAAAGATACTGTATTTGCACACACAATTACAGTAAGTACAAGGACAATTCTGCATGGATTTTTACATGCAAAATTGCCCACATGGCCTATTGAAAATCAGGGCCTAAATGTTCACATCAGCTTATACTCTGCCATAGCACACAGCTAGTTCCAGTCCCACCCAGACAGAGAAGGGGGCTGATAGATGAGACTATAAAATAGGTTTTCTCCTCTGCCTGCCTTAAGGGGGGTGTAGGGGAAGATCATTTTGGGGCATTAGCAAAAAAGCAGTCATGTGAATGATGCATACTTGGTGGGCCTACCTTGCCTGGGACAAGTTAATTGTAGGACACAAAATGAATAGTGCTCTCTGCCATGTCAAAGTGTGTAGCTTTACTTATCGGCACCTAAGCCATTTTCAGTGAAGCAGAACTGAAGTGTTTATGTGAAAGCCGCTTATGTGGCCAGCTACTCCAGACTTCTCCCTTTAAAGCACCATGAAATATACACACTATAATGTTATTTTCAACCTGTGTTCCAGTCACTCTAACCAGGGCTGGGAATTAAGGACATTTCTCAACAGCTCCAGCTGGCAATCACAGGGAGACCTTATTTCATTTGGAATTTGATTGACTTGTGTGCCTGGCCCTGACCCATTACATGTGTCTTTGTAAATGTAGAGAATGTCAGGGGTTTACTGTTCATCGCCATTAGTTCATTATGGCTGTAGCACCGGGCTAGTGGTGTGGTAGCTACACGGCGATGGGGCAAAGCTCTGGCTGTAATCTGAAGATCCTGTACTTCCCAGTGGTTAGTATTTGACTTAGAGACATGCTGTGACACTCCACACAGCCTCTGGCCCTTTACTAGAAGCAAAGGTCACAGCCTTCTGAGCCATCCTCATCATAGGATAGTCCATACTTTGGGGTGAAAACCCCTCCATAGTTCTGGTGTTTCCCCGCCACTCGGGGCAGGCTCTGTAGTGGCATAGAAACTTTTGGGAAGAAATCTAGGCCCACCCTCTACTCCAGATTCTGGCCTAGGGACCCTATGGAAGTAGCAACTAGCAGTGTTTCTTCCATTCCCAGCCTTTCCCTGGGCCACTTCCCAAACGATCCTTCCCAGTACCTTGTACCTAGTACCTGAGAAATCTTTTCTGCTCCTCCACTGCCCTCTTCCACACTCCCAATCTTTAGCTCTCTCAGTGCACCTCTTCACATTTAGTCTTTGGCCTTCTCCCCTGCCCTTCCTGAGAGGAAGCCTTTTAAACCGGCCCCATCAGGCCTTAACTGGCTGTGGCATCCTGATTAGCCTGCTGTTTCAGGCAAGCTTTTAATTGTCTCCAGGTACCCTACTGCCTTGATTACTTGGCAGCAGTCCCTGTCCAGTTCACTCAGGGAACAGAAAACTATTTACTCAGTTTCCTGTATATTTGCCCTCCACCAAGCAACTGTAGCCAGCTTCCCTGAGTCTGTCAAAATGAGGAGAGAACTTTCATTGCTAAGCCAATGTTAAAAGTCAGTTAAAACTTAATGAAAACATTACCCATTGTGTTTAATCTCAGACCAAAGGTGAGTGCTCCTGGTATGTTTGGAAAAGTGTTGTATAGTCATGTTTAAAAGTACCTTATCACCCTCATCTCCCCAACTATTTATCTGACATTAATTTGCTTGGTTAACTTACAAGCAGATTTTTTTTTTGAAACTTCACATTTTCCCTAATATGGTCCTTAATGAAGGCAGGTGCCTTTGACATATTCAAAATTTAATTTTCCAGTCATGAAGTGACAAGTGTTGAACTATCCATTGCAAGGTCTGTTCATAATTCGCCACCAACTTTCCAGTATACACCTGTGTGCTGCGCTCCGGCTGAATACCTTAATATAGAGAAGATTCAAAGATATTTATTTGAGTGAGGAGGTTTTCATATTAATATATTAAGTATAGATGGTCAAAAATTTTCAGACTGAACTCTTTAATATCAGATCAGATAATTTAATAGATAAGGTTGAAACAAAATGCTTTTTTCTTATTGAAATTAACCATTTTAATGAGGTTTTGATGTTTTCAACATGATTTTTTCCCCAAAAAATTTAGTTTAGCAAGAAATGACATTTCATTCAGATCTAGGATGAAAGGAATTTTTAAAATATAACAATTTTCTGTGGAACAGGCATTCTGAGTTTTCATCTACTCTAAGACAAGGTCCAGTTTTGCCCATCTGCTTCACTGTTACATATTAAAGAAAGATAAGCATACATGGAGAGCAGTCAGGTTTTCGAGGCAAATTCATCTTTGGATTAACTATCAGGTACAATATATTTCCATGGAGGACACTACCTCCAGGACACTAAGACTTGGTGGACACATATTGAAATAGATTGCAATGCACGTAGGGGTTAAAAAAAAGGTCTATTTTCAGTAGATGTATTCTTTCCTCTTTTTTCCTTCAGCATGCACAGAGGCAGTGGCTTGGGCACCGAGCCAGCTATACCAAAGGCCCGTTTTGTGACACTGGGCAAATTCTCTGACCTTTCTTTCTCTCAGTTTCATGATCTGTAAAATGGGAATATTGTAACTCTCTTCTGCAATGTGTTTTGATATATATGGGTGAAGAGTGTAGTTTGAGGACTTAATATTATTCATTACCCTCCATTTTCAGGTATGTTTCTTCCCTGTTTACCTGAATCTAAGGGAGTAATACATTTAATGAAGGGAAAATAGCAGATTTAACTATATTTTTAAAATACTAATGCTACTCTGGTTTCCGAGTTTTTTTATCTAGGGATTTATATGTAAATACAGTCAATTAAGTATAACAGAATCCTTTGGAAGCAGGTAATCAAATGAGGGATCTGGCATGGAGAGGTGACTGACTCAAGGGACACAATAAGTAGGAACATAGGAATCACCAGACTGGATCAGACTTGTGTCAGTTTAGCCTAATAACCTGTCTCCTACAGTGGCCAATACCAGATGCTTCAGAAGAAGATACAAGAAGAATCCTTGTAATAGAAATCAGGAAGGGGTCAGAGATGCAGTTAACTTTGAAGTTTTATAGCCTAATTACACATTGTGCAAACAAATAAAAGATGACCAGTCACAAAGTTGAGAATAGAACCCAGGAGACTTGACTTCTTTATCTAACATTGGGTACAAATTAGACAATTTTATAAGTCATTGCAATTACTGTTGTATTAAACACTGAAAGATTTTTGAGAAGTCAGGATCTTGCAAATTTTCCCTCCCATCCACTCTGGAATGAACTGGGGCTCTGAAGTCTATAAGCATGACCTCAGAAATGTCCTGGTACAATATGTAAAGTTTTGAAAATTTGGCCTAAAAAAACATGCAAACAAATAATTAGGGATTGGAGGGACTTGGATAACTTTGTTTTCCTTATTTCTCATTCTTCCACTTGTAGGCTAAAATGAGATTAGTGCATGTCTAGTTATCTAAAGCAGATCCTTCCAGCAAAAGATTGACAAAGTTTATACTTTTCAACCCTGAAATGCATGCAGAAAATAAGGGTACATCTAGACTACAAGCATCTTTCAAAAGAGAGCGTCTAGACTACAGCCAGTTCTTTCGAAAAAGCAAGCCACTTTTTTGAAAGAGAGCACCCAGGCAGTCTGGATGCTCTCTTTTGAAAAAGCACAGTTTGCATTACATAGTGCCTTTTTTCGAAAGACCACTTTCGAAAAAAGCCATTATTCCTCGTAAAATGAGGTTTTCCACGGTCGAAAAAACTGCTGCATTTTTTTGATTTACTTTTGAAAGAACGCAGCAGCAGTCTAGACACAGGGGAAGTTTTTTTGAAAAAAGGCCACTTAAAAAAAAATCCAAAAAAACCCTGTAGTCTAGACACACCCTAAGTGTTTCCTGCAATATCATAACTCCAAATAGTATTGATGATACAAAATCAATTTATATTTGCTGCATTTCATTTCATTCTGTTCTAGAATTTTCTCTTTTAGGCAAGTGCCTACACTGGTTTTGTGCTCTTGATGTTTTCAGTTTAAAGATATCTAAGGCCTGATCCACATACATTGCAGTAATAACAGGCTGTTCATGAACTCAATGGGCTTTTGGATCAGGCCCTTAGCAAGCCCTGAGGAAAAGCATCCTGTGCAAGGATGAACTCAACACCTGAGCAGTTGCATAATCTAATTAAGGTCACTGTTTTATAAAGATTATTTACAAGACATTTTTTAACCAAGGTGTTAGAAGTGCGATGCCTTTTGGATGTAGATAACCAATGGGTGATTCCCACTGTGGAACGGACTAGTTAAGTAACTTCAATGTACTAAAACTGACAGTGAAAATATATCCACCTACGGAAATTAATGGTCTATAAATAAAACATTTAAGAGTGAGTTCGTCTCAGGAGAGAGGATCTTTGTGCTGAAATGCACAGAAGATAGAACAACCATTCAGGGGTGGCGGGTTTGCAGAAATTTTGGTGGTGCCCAAAATATCCAGAGGCAAGCCCATCTGACCCCCGTCTGCCTCCCTCACCATGTAAGGCCCTGGGAGGGCATTTATTTAGCAGGCTTCCTGCTTCTGCTATACTTTAAAAATTGCTGTTCAGTTTTGAGTTTTGGGCTAGCTGTTCTTCAAATTGCTTTTTGGTCTTCCTAATTATATTTTTTCACTTCATTGGACAGAGTTTAGGCTCCTTTCTATTTTCCTCGTTAGGATTTAATTTACACTTACAATACCTTTTTATTTCTCACTGGTTCTTTTACTTGCTTGTTAAGCCACGATAGCACTTTTTTGGTTCTCTATTTTTTTTTTTTAATTTGGGACATATATTTAAGTTGAGTCTCTATTATGGTGTCTTTTAAAAGTTTCTGTGCAGCTTGCAGGGATTTCACTTTTGATAATTTCTGTTTAACTACCCTCCCCATTTTATGTAATTCACCTTTCTGAATTTCCATGCTACACTGTTGGGCTGCTGTGGTGTTTTTCTCACCACAGGGGTGTTAAATTTAATAATTCACTATTTCCAAACAGTCCACTGACATTCATCTTCTGAACCAGATCCTGTGCTCCACTTAGGACTGAATCAGAATTGTCTCTCCTTTTGTGGGTTTTAGAACCAGGTGCTCCAAGAAGAAGTCATTTAAGGTATCAAGAAACTTTATCTCTGTATCCCATCCTGAGGTGACATGTACCAAGTCAATATGAGAGTAGTTGAAATTCGCCATTATTAACTGAGGTTTTTAATTTTAAAGCCTCTCTCTCTAATCTCCCTTAGCATTTCACAGTCACTATCACCATCCTGGTTAAATGGTCGGTAATATATTTCTATTGCTATATTCTTATTATTAGTGCACAGAATTACAATCCAAGAGATTCTATGGAGCATATTGGTTCATTTAAGACTTTTACTTCATTCGATTCTATATTTTCTTTCATGGATAGTGCGACTCTCCCACCAGCACAACCTGTTCTGTCCTTTAATATATTTTGTACCCTGCTATTACTGTGTCCCATTAATTATCCTCATTCTGTCAAATTTCTGTGATGCCTATTATATCAATATTCTCCTTTAATATGAGGCACTCTGGTTCACCCATCTTATTACTTAGATTTCAAGGGCTTGTTCATAATCACTTAAAAACTTATCACTTTTTAGCTGTCTGCCATTACATGATGTGACTGAATGGGACTCTTTTTCATTTGAATGTTTCTCATGTGATCTTACCTCTATTTTATAATCTTCCATCTTCTCTTTATTAGGACATAGAAGGTCTCTATTAATAGACTCTCCCCTAAGGGTTGTCTCTGTTGATCCATGTGCTTTCTGCACCTGTCAGCTTTCCCTCAGCCCTTAGTTTAAAAACTGCTCTATGATCTTTTTAATTTTAAGTGCCAGCAATTTGCTTCCATTTTGGTTTGGATGTAGCCCATCTTTCCTGTATAGGCTCTCCCTTTCCCAAATGTTTCCCCAGTTCTTAATAAATCTAACCCCTTTTTTCCCTATACCATCGTCTCATCCATGCATTGAGACCCTGCAGTTTTGCCTGTCCAACTGGCCCTGGGTGTGGTACTGGAAGCATTTCAGAGAAGGTTACAATGGAGATCCTGGATTTCAATTTCTTACCTAGCAGCCTAAATTTGGCCTCCAAGACCTTTCTCCTATCCTTCCCTATGTCGTTGGCACCTACATGTATAATGATCACTAGCTCCTCCCCTGCTCTGCACATACATCTATCTAGATGCCTTGAGAGATCCACAACGTTTGCACCAGGCAGGCAAGTCACCATACAGCTCTCCTGGTCATCTCAAATCCTGCTGTCTATGTTTCTAATGATTGAATCGCCAATGACTAACACCTGTCTCTTCCTAGTAACAGGAGCTCCTTGACTGATGGGAACTAAAGTAAGTATAGTGTGACCAAGAGGTCATAGCACTTAAAATAAATTGAGAAGATTTTCTTAATATGTTCATTTCTCTCCTTTTCAACTAGCTTTATTAACAAGGAAATAGTTAGCCATGCTGGTATTTAAATGTTGGGTGTTTCTTATCTCTGAGAACTATTGTTTCAGACTTTCTGCAGACTCAAGCAGACATCACGGAATCAGTGACACTTGGTTCATATTCTGAGAGTTTTCTTCAAAAACATAAGGGCTAGAGACTGAAAAAAATGAAAGCTTAAATTCTGGAACATGGTATATAAGCTCCAGAGAGGCGGACGCATGCCTTATTTTCACACACATCCCCAAACTGAGCCCTAATTGCCCATGCTGATGTCTATTGTCTCAGTCCTGCTCACAATGAATTTACTCCAGATTTACATGCATGTCAAAGAGGATTATCTGGCTTTCTGTGTAAGATCTGAAGAAGGGATGTGCTGTGAGGAGCAGTACTGTGCTGATTGTAACAGAGAATACTGAAAGAAAGAGAACAATAAATTGAGATATGCATAGATGAAGAATGATTTTGATCAGATAAATGCCTTATCAGTCTCCAGATATGTAAAGTTATGAGACTCTAAGGACAAGGTCAAGAAAAGGATTTTAATAGACATATAGTAAAAAGCACTGGGAAGGGGAAGTATCCAGGTTTAATAAGAAACACGAAACCTTCTTGCACAGACCCAGAGAACATTCAAGTAAAAAAAATCACAGGATACATAAATCATAGAATCATAGAATACTAGGACTGGAAGGGACCTCGAGAAGTCATTGACTCCAGTCCCCTGCCCTTATGGCAGGACCAAATACTGTCTAGACCATCCCTGATAGACATTTATCTAACCTATTCTTAAATATCTCTAGAGATGGGGATTCCACAACCTCCATGGGCAGTTTATTCCAGTGTTTGACTACCCTGACAGTTAGGAACTTTTTCTTAATGTCCAACCTAAACCTCCCTTGCTGCAGTTTAAGCCCATTGCTTCTTGTTCTATCCTCAGAGGCCAAGATGAACAAGTTCTCTCCCTCCTCCTTATGACACCCTTTTAGATACCTGAAAACTGCTATCATGTCCCCCCTCAGTCTTCTCTTTTGTAAACTAAACAAACCCAATTCTTTCAGCCTTCCTTCATAGGTCATGTTCTCTAGACCTTTAATCATTCTTGTTGCTCTTCTCTGGACCCTCTCCAATTTCTCCACATCTTTCTTGAAATGTGGTGCCCACAACTAGACACAATACTCCAACTGAGGCCTAACTAGCGCAGAGTAGAGCGGAAGAATGACTTCTCGTGTCTTGCTCACAACATACCTAGTAATGCATCCCAGAATCATGTTTGCTTTCTTTGCAATAGCATCACACTGCTGACTCATATTCAGCTTGTGGTCCACTATAACCTCTAGATCCCTTTCTGCTGTACTCCTTCCTGGACAGTTGCTTCCCATTCTGTATGTGTGAAACTGATTGTTCCTTCCTAAGTGGAGCACTTTGCATTTGTCTTTATTAAACTTCATCCTGTTTACCTCAGACCATTTCTCCAATTTGTCCAGATCATTTTGAATTATGACCCTATCCTCCAGATTAGTCACAACCCCTCCCAGCTTGGTATCATCTGCAAACTTAATAAGCGTACTTTCTATGCCAATATCTAAATCGTTGATGAAGATATTGAACAGAGCGGGTCCGAAAACAGACCCCTGAGGAACCCCACTTGTTATACCTTTCCAGCAGGATTATGAACCATTAATAACTACTCTCTGAGTACGGTTATCCAGCCAGTTATACACCCACCTTATAAATATCGGTATCAACTCCAATTCAACTGAAGTGATTACAACAGTGGGAAAAGTACAAGTGAAGCCACATTGTGAATATTTGTGCTGGCAAGTTGATAATAAAATACTTTATTTAGAAATGGGGAAGAGTAAAGAGGCCAGCTGCAGTAGATACTATCCTATTCTTTACCCAAAGAGTTTAAAGGAATTGCTATACATATTCTTGTTTGCTTCTGTCCGAAGCAGTGGTAAAACTTCCATTTATTAAAAAGGGAAGCAGAATTCCATCCGTGGAGAAGAGCATACCACACATGGAGTAAAACACTGAAGACAGCAGCTGAAGCAAATAAAACAAAGTTATATTAAATGAAGAAACCGGTGTAGTAGCCTCACTTGAAGCATGCGACATCTCATGAAACACTCTACAGAGATCTTATGCACCAGTTCACTCACAAGCCCATGGCAAATCTGTTGGACTGGCTCATCCAAAAAGCAAATCAATTCAACTAAATATTAAGGCAAAACAATCCAACTCCATTTCCTAAAATTCAGCACCTAAATACAAGCGGTCCAGTTCTAAAGATGCTGAATTCTTGCAGCTCTCTCAGTGATTAATGAGAGCTGTGCATGCTTAGGATCTTGGATGATCAGGTGACTTTTGTTTAGGGGCCTACATCTGCACCAGAAAAAGCTGACCCCAAAGCTTCATTTTTCATTGCCAATGCGTTCTGGAGTATTTGAGTGCCGCTGCAAATCTAGAATCATCTCTCTGAAGAGTGAAGTCTTATATCCTATAGCAAAAATGTTAAAAGCATTACAAGGCTAATACTCAGAGATACAATTTACAACTGCACCTCCGTAACCATTTTAAATCTTTAACATCACTTATGGACATAGGTGCCCAGAGTAATGCGTGCAGGACTTCGTAGTTTCCACACTGCAGATTTCTGTGGGGTCCAAATACCAGACAGCACTTTTCGGTATTTGTGAAGATCTGTGCAGAGTGGAGGAGAAGTAGAGACAGGGAGCACTGGTGGTTGGAGACTCAGTTCTGAGCAGTGGAGCGGAAGGCTTCCCTGCCAACAAGGCAGGAGAGCAGCTGTGACCCTGCCTTAGGGCCCTGGACCGGGACCCAGTGGTGAGGGAGGGCCGGATCCCCCTACTCTGCCATTGACAGCTGAGGCCAGCGATCAAAGGCAAGTGGGGACTTTGAACCATGGAAAGACTAAAAGGGACAATGTGATACAATTAGACCCAGGGAGACTCAAACTGGGGGAGGGTCCCACAAGAGGGCGGTGTCCGCTGGACGTAGGTTGGTAGTTGAAGGCCTCCCATCCAGTAGAAACAGGACCAGGGACGGACCTAAGGGAGGGGTGCACTGGTTGTGTTCTATTATTTGAGAAGGTGATACTAATAAACCGGGACCTCCCCCCACCAGCCTCTGTGTAACACTTGGTGGAGAACATGGGCATCCTGGTCCCTATCCCTGCCAGAAGGGATAAGGGTATAGTGACTCAGAAATAGTGAAGTGTCCTGCAACGGCCAAGCTTTTGGAGTGGCTCACAGAGAACCAAAGACAGCAGCAGCAGCAACAGGTGCACCTGATTCAACAGCTAGCTGTGCAGAACCAAGAACAACAGAGGCAACTGCTGCAAGAACTTGCGGAACAACAACAGGCTCAACAAGAACGCTGGATGAAGCAGCATGCCATGCCTGATCGAGTGGGCCTGAGTTCACCAGTGACCGGGAAAATGGAGGCGGCAGGCGTACAACCGTTGCTGAGCCGATTGACTAAGATGGGGCCAAGCAACAACCCCGAGGCATTCCTGGTGACGTTCAAGAGGGTAGCGATGGCCACCAACTGGCCAGACGACCATTGGCCATAGTGACCAATCACAGGCTGGACAACATGACCTCATGGTTCTTTTCCAGCTCTAATTTTTACGATTCTGGGAACTTGAAATTCAGTTGTGTAACAACAATTTGAGCATTTCAAAACACTTGAAGTTGCAGCTTCAGTACAAATAGAGATTTTTTTCTCTAAAGTCTCCCTTTTTATGCTCTAAATACAATAGTTAGTCATGTAACTCTGAACCACTGTTTTAATTTTTTTTCTTTTGCTTCATCGAGTACCTACTGAGCAGAAGGTACTACCTGTGATAAATGCTACCTGTCAAGATTTAACTTTGATCATGCTTCAAGAGGGAAGGCTTTCCAAATCATTTGCTTGGAAATTTTTAATTCTTAAGTGGGTTGTTTGTTTGCCTCAAAGGTAGCACTAACCTATTTTACATTGTCAAGATCTATTTTTAAATGAAGTTCTCCTTTGTACTTTAAACCTTCCTTACAAATATTTGTTAGGCTTATTTTGCAAAATTTAAAATAAAATAGATGATTAAACTGTCCCTTAAATCAGCAAGTTGGTACCTCACTATTTATCCACTGTTTAGGGAAGTAGGAACAAATCTTGCCAATGGCTCTGTTCACCTGAGTTAGAGTGTTGTGCTAATGCTGTAATTTTTCATGGGCATTGAAGCCCCTCTAACTGTGTCAAATTACAGACAGGAAAGATTCCTAGTTGGGCTTAAAATTCTATTTAAAGGGTTGAATACAGAGAGAAAATGTAAGAGCCTTCTCACCAACGCTTCCAGTGGTTTATATCAGGTGTCAGAAATAAAAGCAGGAAGTTTAGTGGGAGGTGGTTTCAAAGGTCACCTCTACAGCTTATAGAAAGGATTTGCCTTGCTTCACTAAATCCCAGACACTGTATTTCAATTTTTACCAGTTAAATGTGCCTTCCCCGGACTGGGACAAAGGTATGCCATTTATCTACTGTGGTCAGCAGAATCCATGGCACAATGCATTGTAGACAGCAAATGCAGGAACCTCACTGAGCTTACTAGCTGATAGGACAAATTTTACAAAAGGGAAAGGAAAGCTGCCCATTTTCTTTTAAAGGGGAATATTTGGAAACACACCTTTTTTTGGCTTACCATCTTCCATTGTAAATGGTCAACAGACTGGTAGGCAGAATCAAAGATTTTTCCGCCCCAAATAATAGCAATTAGTGTGATGGACACATTCCCTTAAAATAAATTTTACTTCTGCTTCTCCTGGTACTGCAGCATTTGGCATATGTTCCCCCATCTCTATACTTGTCATCCATGTTGATGTCAATCGGAATTATGTCAAGTGAGAAGGAATAGACCCCCTGCTTTGCAGCACTCCTGTGCATGGACTTAAAGATCTGATTAAAATTCTTTTATGTAAAAAGTTAAACCTATACAAAGGAGTAAATATGGCTGGGGTTTTTCATTTTATTTACAGACACTAGTAAGTCTCCTTGAAACCTTAAGCTACTTTAACTCGATGTCTCGTACCTCAGTGAAGCAGATGTGAAGAAGGCAGATATATAACACTACAGCATGCACAGCAGGGTTGCCAACTGTCAATAAATGTATGAACAGTTTGCAGATCTACAGGAGTTTTGTGAAAATTTTTATTCTTTTAATAAAAACTGGCAAGTCCTCCTGCAGCTTGGCAGAACATGCATAAAATTACAGTCTGAGACCAAACGAGTCTATTTCCACCTGGAAAACCTCCCTCATCCTCTCCCCTCCACAAAACAAAAAACAAAACCCCGCTCCTGATGCTGTAGGATCAGATCATTTTCACTTGCTGCTCTTAAATCTCTGACTTGTGTAAATTTCTCTACTGTTGGGAAGGATAATTGAGTTGCTGAGATTAGAAACTGGCCAAATGAATTCTGCAATACATTGAATACTCTGGATGAAATATTATGGATGCAGATTTTAACTAGCCACTAAAATAGCAAAGCTTTTTTATTATTAAAAACAATTATCCTAAATTATTTTTTTAAATCTCTGGGCACCAGGTAGTTAAATATTATCATCTAAAATTATCCTTATGCTTAAATGCAGGTGGGGGGGGGACCCAAATTTTAGCCCAAACATTGGATAGGCAGACTTTAAAGTTTTGCATATGTAATTATGCACTTTGTTTACACAAATCAGATGAAGATAGGAGATGCGTACTTACAAATTGAAAGGCTGGATGGAAACCATTCAGAACACTTGATCCTATACGTATAAAATTATAAAGGGGCAAATTTTCAAAAAGAGCCAACCAATTTATCTCTGCATGTTTTGTAAATGTGCCAACGTGTACATTTCCTTGCATTAATCAGTCAAGCTAAACTGCATTGTAGTGTACCCAATGTTGAGGTATAACCAGCTGTCAGAGAGAGACAGGTGCAGTTGCTGAGGCTGGTTTGAAAATCCAAATCCAAGTACACTTAATGTATAGGATACACAGCTCTGTCCCTGTCCAGTAAATCATAAATTCAGAATCCTTTGCTTCTCCTGTACATTCCGGATAGCATCAAGACTTACATTAGGGAAGACAGTAAAGCAGGAAGACAAATGGAAGGCAGCCTTGAGCATACCCAACCTCACAGCCATGCCTATAAATTCTTATTGTAGTAGGGTTGAACTAATTCCTACTGTCTTCGCAAATGAAAGTCGGAAGACTGAAGATCCTTAAAATTAGGAGCAGCAGCACACACAGGCAGGGAGCTCATTTACATGTGCCAAGATCCCCAGGAGGCTGAACAACTTACTAACACAATTGAAAGGGTTGTGAAGTAGCTGTGACTTCCTGAATAGGTAGACCCCTGCATAGATCTAGGATCTGAAGCCTTTCACGATTTGTGCAGGTTATTTTCACATAATTCATTAACTATTTGTTATCATCCTTAGATGACTACAACTGTGGTTACCGTCATCAACAGATGACCTAACGAGACAAATTTAAAGAAGTTCAGGATTTAGACTGTAACTCCACCTTCGTTCTTTTCTCATTTGGGCATTGCAGGATTTCCCATTAGAATCTGATGTTACAGTTCATATGTGCTGCATAATTGAAGAAATATGGAAACATTAAGGATGACTTTACTTCATTTGGCTGAGATTTTTGTAATACAGTTTATTATTTACTAATTCCCTAAACCTGAACAGTAATATACATGTAATCGATTGTAAAACTCTTTGTATTTAGTATACAGTATACCTTCCTCCCCTTTATGAAACGTAGATTCCCAGACAATCACTTAACATAACACTGATATTAAGTGAATTTCTGCCACTGCTGAATGATTCCGGAAGAGTGCTCACTTTAATATACTATGAGATATCATTCCCTTGTTTATGAAAAGACACTGGGTTTCTCAAGAGCTACATGAAATGTATTCCACATTTTTTGTACTTTCACATATTTAGCTGTCTATTTTTTTCCGAGGGAAAGATACAGCTCAATGTTAGTGCGAATAACAGATCACTTTCTTTCTACTCCCCTCTTTCTCTCTTTGTATATTTATTTATGGGGGGAGCTGGTACCATCCCCCCATCCCTGTTTAGCTTGCCTAACCATTTCCATTATAAAAGATTCCTGTGACTTTTTTTTTTTGAGATCTACCAACTTCATTGTTTGCAGCAGGCCATTGAAATTCAGCAGAGAAAAAGCCTGAAGGCACAGAAATTCTTTTATTTGGCCCATTAAATTCTGTTCAGATTTGGCTAAGCTACAAGCATTTAAAAATTACCATTTCCTTTTTCTTATGTTGTCAGCAAAATTAAGGTAGGATGCCAAAATAATAACTCTACAGAAACATTCTAAAGCGCTGGGCCACTCTCAAAGCAGAAGCGCATAGCAGTTGGAAACCTTGGAGCAGAGTTTCAGGGGGTAGCCGAGTTAGTCCGTATCAGAAAAAACAGCAAGCAAATGGTCTGGTAGCACTTTATAGACTAACAAAACATGTAGATGGTCCCATGAGCTTTCATGGGCACAATCCACTTCTTCAGATGACTGGAGTTATGACTAGGGGATAAGAAAACTTGAAATAAATAGGAGAAGGGAACGGGGGGAAAGGGGAGGGAGAGAAAGATGCTCTGTCACCCACCCCCCTTCCTCTATACATAAAGTATCAGGAGAAAGGGTGCTAAACCTGAGTAGATAAAGATCAAAGTCAGTGAATAGATTGGTAAGGCAGGAAGTGTGTGTCTAGCAGTTGGTGAGAGAGAGTGCTCAACATTGTAACCTAACTTTTTTTGACATCGTTTTTTCCCCAGATATAATGCTTACAAATATATGAACATGCAACTACAATGACATAGTTCTGCAATGAAACTTTTGCTTGTAGAGACTAAGGCCACATCTCCACTTGCCATATGGGAGATGGCTCTTCCGGTGTTGGATTTAGTGGGCCTAGCAAACACCTGCTAAATTGAATGCTGGGGATGCCCCTGGTTGGCGCTAGTACTCCACACAGTTGCGAGGAGTAAGGTAAGCTGAAGGGAGCGTTTGCTCTTGTCAACATCCCACTGTGAAGACAGTGCCAAGTTCATCTTAAGGTATGTTGATTCCAGGTATGTTATTTATATAGCTGGAATTATGTACAGTAAGTCAACTTTCTGGGTCTAGTATAGAGTGGAAATTCTTCAGAGACAATACAACCAGTTGGCCAGATTGAAACCTAATACCCGCACTAATTTGTTTCTTATCACCTCCCATTTATCTGTGTACACTATAACATATATTGGAGGCTGGTCTGCTGCAAAGCCAGAGGTAGGATTTGGAATAGAACAATCTTCATTGTAGGTTGCAGTGTGTACAAGTGAATGGGAAGTGGCTGCAAAATCTCTGGCTCATTATGAAAGTAGGGTATTACAAACCTTCAGTAACAAATGCCCTAAATGACAGTGGTTTCCCCAGCTTTGGTATACATACAGTGACATTACAAAGTTCAGCCATTTTTCGTTCTCAAAGGGTTCAATCTAATTTGCCAGGAGAGAAAATAGTTTCATACCATTTCACACCTTCTGAGTTTGAGACAAGCCCCAAAGTGAAAAGTGAAAGTCAGCCAAAACTGCCAGGTTTCATATGTTTTGAAACAAAAACAACATAAATCCCTTTTGGCAACCTATGGAGAGACAAGTAATCATTTGAAACTCGGCCTGGGCTCATGAAGCTTTTTTGATCCTGGGCTAGACTTTATATTTGTAATGAAAGCAGAGAAAACTTGACTTTCAAGAGGTATTGAGTCTTGAAATTGGAAGTTCTCTCAACTCTTTATCATGGGAAACACACTAAGTAAACTTGCAATGTGGTTTCTAGGATCTAATTTGCTAATATTGTCTGTTCCAGTGTCCCAGAGTTTATTTACTGGTCATGTGACTGCAGCAAGATTTTTATTCATGCCAACTCTGTTCTCAATTTTTTTCCTTCCAACTGCTGGCTTCACACCACAAAGTGTACATGCCATGCAGTGTCTCATAGCTGACATATTTCAGCATAGAGCCTGTGAGGTAAATATTATCATACCATTGCATAAATAGGGGAACAGAGACAGAGAAAACACAAATGATTTGTTTGATTCCATCAGGTTCAGGGTTAGTGTATGACATATCACTGGTGGGCTGCCAGACAGGTTACCTACCTTGCATCCACAGCTCCCTGCAGCTCCCATTCACCATGGTTTGCTGTTCTGGCCAATGGGAGCTGTGGGAAGCTGTGTGGGCTGCAGGGACTTCCTGGCCACTGCTTCCCACAGCTCCAATTGGCCAGGAATGGCAAATAGCAGCCAATGGGATCTGCAGGCAACTACACTTGAAGAGGCAAGGTAAACAACCTATCTGGTGGCCCACCAGAGGCTTACCCTGATCAGTTGCATGTGGCCCATGGGCCACAAGTTGCCTACCATTGATAGAGAGTGTGAACACAGAGCTGTGAACTCATTTACACAGGTATTCTGTTACACAGTATAAATGAGTTCACAGCTCAAGAGTCCCTGAATCCTTGTCCTGTGATTATACCGCTATACCACATCACACTTGCAATAAGATCTGAGCCTCAGCCAAGGGTTAGCTGCAGTTCTGGTATATCAAACATAGGGGCTACGTCTACACAGGCATGATTTTCCGGAAAAGCTTAAAACGGA
>JANRFK010002932.1:23178577-23194649 GCA_030068395.1 Apalone spinifera | reverse complement strand
AAAAGCGGCTGATTTTCCGGAATAAGTGGGCCTGTGTAGACACAGCCTTAGAGAATACATTTAGAAGATAACAAGAAATACTAGAAGTTGGATCACAGCAGTCATATACCTATGACAAGAACATTTTCAACACCAATAAGTCTTTCATGTAGCAATAGGGACAAAATGACAAATCCGATTATGTTAAAATCCACTTTTTCCCTACCTTCCCAATGTTTACAAATTTACCAGGTGATTTAATAAAAGAACAACTACATTTTGTAAAAGTAACTATTGTCTTTGTTTTTATTATATCATTTGAAGTTCCACAGTTTAGGAACAAATCACTAGAAACACAGAGACCTTGAGCAGTTGCAAGTGTCCATTTTATTTCATAACACACAACTAACTAGAACCAGCACAAACCGGCTGGGCTGACACCCTAGTGACCTAGCTCAGTTACTATAACAACAAGCTCTATATCTACAACCCAATACACAACAGTGTTAATGGATTCAATTCTGTCTGCAAATATGTATCAGTTTTTATCTTATGAAGCCAATTGTTGCATATTCATGGTTGAGCAAAATTGCTTGCCCATGGTCAAGTATTATATAGCGAAGTTACTCACCTTGGTGCAGTAACTGTCTTTCTTTGATATGTTTGTCCCCATGGGTGCTCTACATTAGGTACTGGGCTTGCTCCGGCGCCACAGGATGGAGATGTCTAAAGCTGTAGTCAGTCGGACCGCACGTGCGCGGGAAGGGGGGGAACGGGCTGCCTTGCGGCGTTCGCGCTCTCCCACGCTGCGCGATCCGGTTTCATCCAGTTCCTCTGGACCCGCCTCAGGATCTGCAAAGAAGGAAACAGACTCCAAAGCAGAGAGGAGGGTGGGTAGTGGAGCACCCACGGGGACATACATCTTGAAGAATGACAGTTACTGCACCAAGGTGAGTAACTTTGCTTTCTTCTTCGAGTGATATCCCCGTAGGTGCTCCACATTAGGTGACTGAGTAGCAGTACCCACCCGAGAGAAGGAGGTGGTATTCAGAAATTAAAGAGTATGTAAGGAGGAGAGCACTGCAGATGCTACGGTAGTGTCTGACTGCCAACGCGTCTGAATCACGTAGTGTTTGGCAAATGTTTGAAAGGAGGACCAGATGACCGCTCTACATATGTCAGGGAGAGGGACACCTTTTAAGAAGGCAGTAGAGGTAGCCACAGCCCTAGTAGAGTGGGCCCTTGGGTACTGAAGGAGGGGTACATTTCGTATCACATAACACTGGGTTATACAGGACACTATCACGTTGGAGATTCTCTGAGAAGATAAGGACTGTCCTCTGGAATGTTCAGCAAGGGACACTATCAATCTGTCAGTTTTTCTAAAGGGCTTGGTACATTCCAAATGAAAGTCTAGAACCCTACGTATGTCTAGTGTATGAAGGATTGCCTCATGAGGTGAAGCGTGAGGTTTTGGATAAAAAGCAGGTAGAACTATAGGCTCGTTAAGGTGAAATTCCGAACACACCTTAGGAATAAAAGGTGGATTGTGTCTTAAAACAACACTAAAAGACGGTGTAAGGAGGGGATGCTGATAATGCCGCGATCTCACTGGTTCTACACGCCGACATGATGGCAGTAAGGAAAACCAACTTCATGGTAAGGGTCTGAAGAAGCATGGTGGCTAAAGGCTCAAAAGGTGGAGTTGTTAGGGTTGAAAGTACCAAGTCCAAACTCCAGGGCAGGAACATGCAAGGGAGAGTTGAGATTCAGCAGTCCCTTAAGAAACCTTTTAGTAATGGGGTGAGCGAATAATGAAAAACCCTCTATGGGTTGCCAAAACGCAGTCAGTGCCGAGAGGTGGACTCTTAAAGAAGATAAGTCTAGACCCTTCTGTTGCAGGTGCATTGCATAGTCCAGGATCGTGGAGATCGGAACTAGCTGGGGATCCATATTGCGTTCAGAACACCATAAAGTAAAACGTCGCCATTTGGAGAGGTAAGTGGTGCGCATATTCTGTTTTCTGCTATGTATAAGTACGTTTTTGACACTGTCAGAGCATAGGGCCTCGGAAGGGTTCAGCCAACTAGGAACCAGGCTGAGAGGTGAAGAGTGGACAATTGCGGATGTCGGAGAGAGCCATGTTTCTGGGTTAGGAGATTCTGGATTAACGGTACACGATATGGTGGATGTCGTGCAAGTCACAGGAGGAGTGGATACCAATGTTGGCGAGGCCACTCTGGTGCTATAAGAATTATAGAGGCTCCGTTGCGCTTGATTTTCTGTAGGACTCTGAAAATAAGAGGGGTAGGTGGAAAAGCGTACATGAAGCGACCTCGCCAATTGAGGAGAAGAGCGTCCCCTAGAGAGTGGCAACCTAGGCCTGCTCTGGAGCAGAAACGGTGACATTTTCTGTTGTTTGCGGTAGCGAATAGATCTATTCAAGGGGTGCCCCAACGATGAAAGATATAATGGAGAACCTTGCGATCGATCTCCCATTCTTGGTCTATCACAAAATTCCAGCTCAGAGAATCTGCCATCGGGTTGCTGGTGCCAGGTAAATAGGACGCCACAAGGGTAGTGCCATTGGCAATGCACCAATTCTATAGCCGGGTTGCTTCCATACACAGTGAATGGGATCGCGCTCCACCTTGGTAGTTTATATAATACATGGTTGCTATATTGTCTGTAAAGATGCCCACTGTGGAGTTGCGGAAATGTGTACGAAAGTGTCTGCAGGCATTCGCAACTGCTCTCAGCTCAAGAAGATTTTTATGTAGGAGAGACGCTTGTGGCAACCAGCAACCTTGGATGGAAAGGTTGCCCATACGAGCACCCCATCCAATTAGAGAGGCATCTGTGGTCATGTGACGACAAGGGGCTGGATGCTGAAATGGAGTGCCCGAAAACAAATTGTCATCCACTGTCCACCAGTGGAGTGAGGACTTGACCCTGAACGGGATGGTGACAGTCTTGTATGTGTCGTGTCTGGTGGGGTCGTATATTGTGATCAGCCAGTGCTGTAACGGTTGAAAGTGCAGCCTGGCATGGAGAACGACATATGTCGTGGAGGCCATATGACCCATTAGCTTGAGTACTGTAATAACTTGTATTGAATTCTTGTAAAGAAGTATGTCTAGCAGGTCTTGCATTGTCTGGAATCTGGATATAGGTACATATGCCCGTGATGTAACTGAATCGAGACGAGCGCCTATAAATTCTAGGCTCTGACTAGGGATCAAGGTGGATTTGTCTTAGTTGAGAAGAAGATCTAATAGTCGGAAAGTCTCGATAGTGGTTTGCACCATCTCTGCTGTCTGTATGGATGAAGTTCCTTTTATTAGACAATCGTCCAGATAAGGATATATGACGATGCCAATGCACCGCAGGTGAGCGGCGACGACTGCAAAAGTCTTTGTAAAAACTCTTGGTGCAATTGCAAGACCAAAGGGCAGCACTCGATACTGGAAATGGTCTGTGCCAATCTTGAAACGTAGAAATTTTCTGTGAACTGGATGAATTGTCACATGGAAATAGGCGCCTTTCAGGTCGAGAGCAGCAAACCAATTGCCCTGCTTAAGAGCCGGTAGAATGGAAGCTAAAGTCACCATCTTGAAGCGTTGTCTTTGCAGATATTTGTTTAACTGTCGAAGGTCTAGTATGGGTCTCCATCCGCCGATTTTCTTCTCTACCAGGAAATAACGGGAATAGAATCCTCTCCCTTGAAATTTGGATGGGACTTCTTCTATTGCTCCTATGTGGAGAAGATGGGAAATTTCGGCCTGTAGAAGGGCTTCATGAGAGGGGTCCCTGAAAAGGGACAGGGATGGTGGGATTGTAGGTGGGGGAGAACGGAATGGGATGACATAACCTGAACGAATTATGTCTAAGACCCATTTGTCGGTAGTGATGGTGGCCCATTGGTTGTAGAAGGGCCTTAAATGATGCTGAAAGATGTGACTGAGACTCCGCAGGATTGGATGCTTGCTCCTGACCAATGCATCAAACATGCTGCTTGTTGCCTGGGTGCATTTGCATGCGGTTATTTTGGTTTCGGTGTCTCATTGGTCTTTTTGACATTGATTTTGATGCGGTTGGTCAAATTGCCAATGTTGAGGCTGCCAGTGTTGTCTAGAATGGGAGTAATCGTAACGCCTCTGAAATGGCATATATCATTTTTGACTGTACGGTGGAGTGTACATGACAAGTGATCGCAAGGTCGTTCTAGTGTCCTCGCTAGAATCAGCAATCAGTCTTTTCTCCAAATAATGATTCCTTTTCAAATGGCAAATCCTCCACTTTAGATTGCAAATCCTTTGGCACTCCCACTGCTTGGAGGAATGAGGCTCTGCGCATGACTACCGCCATGGCCGTGGTGAGGGCTGCGATGTCCGCTACATTCATAGCAATCTGGAGGCTGGTATGGGTGGCAGCATAGCCTTCTTGAACCACGGATTTAAGGAGAGGCCTCTTAGATTCAGGAAGGGCCTCTAACAGGGTTGCCAGCTTTGCATAATTATCAAAATTATGGTTCGATAAATGTGCGAGGTAGTTAGCAATTCTCAGTAGGAGAGTCGACGATGTATACACTTTTCTCCCAAATAAGTCAAGCCTCTTTGTCTCCTTATCTGATGTGTTTGATTTATATTGAGGAGCTTTGGCCCGTTGCTGAGCTGCATCAAGTACCAAAGAATTAGGGTGAGGATGAGAAAAAAAATTCAGATCCTTTAGGGGGTACAAAATATTTTTTATCAGCTCATTTATTGGTAGGAAGAACAGAAGCAGGAGTCTGCCAAAGTTCATTGGCAACCTCTAAGATAGCCTCGTCCAAGAGTATTGCCAATTTGGTAGTATGAGTAGTCTGCAGATTCTTTAGGAGACGATGTTGTTTGTCTTTAATTTCAGTGAGGTGGATTTCTTGAGATACTGCCACTCTCTTAAAAAGGTCTTGAAATTGCCTCAAGTCATCTGGTGGGAAGACGTCTCCAGGAATGACGGCTTCGTCAGGAGAAGATGACTAGTCCGTAGGAGAGACTTCGGGAGAATGTGGCTCTGCCGTAGTTTGGTGATGTTGCTCTTGAACAACCGACGGTGAATGGTGTGGTGATAAATCTGACTCAACAGGTGGAGGAGCAGAGAGTGGAGAATGTCTAGAAGAGGTGCAGGCTGTTATGGAACGTGGAGGAGATCTAGGTGAATACCGGCTACATCGATAGCATGGTGAGTACCTCCTATGATGGCTGGTGTCATATCTGTCCCGGTAATAATAAGATGAACGTGAAAGAGAACGACCATAACGATGTCCTGTAGTATACTCGTATCGGGAGGATGATTGTCTAGATGGAGAAGGAGAAAAAGACCTTGTCCTCGGGGGTGATGGGGACGCAGAGAAGTGGTGTGAATACACTCAAGCATCTTTGGGAGCATCTCTGGGAGGTGTCAAAAATGGAGATGGCAGTCTATCTGGAGGTGAGTATGTCCTGGAGAGCCATAGTGATCCCCTGCTTGTGGCGGGAGGCGGAGATGGTGAAGGAGCCAGCGAGAAAATAGGAGGTGGTGAAACTGGAGAAGGGCTGCGAATATGGTGGGTCTTTGTGTTTGCTTTAGTTAATATGCGCTCCGGTGTCGATGCCGGTGCCGCACGCTTCGGTGCCGATGTCGGCGCCACGTAATGTTGATGTGCCTGGATCAATGTCGGTGCTGAGCGGGCTTGCGGCAAGACCGGTGCCGATGGTGTCCGAGTCAGTGCTGGTATATTCCAGGAGTGGGATTTGATTGGAGCTGAACGCTCGCGCACCAGGCTCGGTGCCGTCTGTTCCCGTGCCGAAGTTGACAAGTCTTCTGGAGAAGATGAAGACGAAGAGACGGCACGTAACGGCGCACATAACAGCTCCAGCACGTAACAGCACCCTTTGGCATAATCGGTACCGCGGACTTTGGTGCCAAGGCCACTGGTTCCGCCGATGAAGAGGATGGAGCTGCATCATGGGGCGCACCAGTAATGGTCTTGGGCATCTTCAAGGCTGAACGAGCACTTGAAGGAGAAGTGCCCGACTTCGAGCCAGAGGTAGTTCTGCCACAAGTTGTTGAAGGCAGAGATCTACTCGATGATGGCCTGAGCTTCTTAGAGAGCATCCTGGATGAAGAAGAAGTGCTCCGTTTTTGAGAGTGTTGCACCGACTGAGGCAGGGAGGCTGAACCAGGCAGTTGGAACGCCTTGTAAAAAAGGATCATATGGACGGGACAGCCTGTGAGCCTAGGCAAACTAGGCAGTTGCCTAGGGCACTGCCGGCCCGGGTGCTCGACGATGATTTCATCGGGTGCCAAGGTGCCCCGTGATGATGTCACGGCCATTGACGGCCGTGCAGGTGGGGGTGCTGATCGTGCCTTCTGCCTAGGGTGCCAGCTGCTGCAGCTGGCCTCAGGCCGCTCCTGTGATGTGGAGCCTCATTTCTTGGTCACACAGAGCCCTGGCTGTAAGTTTCGAGCAATGTACACACTTTTGTGGTACATGGCTCTTGCCGAGACAGCGAATGCACGTGGCATGGCTGTCAGAAACAGGCATGGTGTCGTGGCACAGGGAGCATTTTTTAAATCCGGGAGAACCCGGCATTGTGAGGATTAGTCTACTTCCTTCCTTACTATTCCCCTTTCTTTTTAAACTATATACAAGTTAAGTAGTAACGGGGGAAGGAAGGAGAACGAAAACTTAATAGAATAATGTTGAGGAAAGAAATTTTTTTTTTAAAGAATGTGAACTGGTATAACAACTATTTAAAAGAACTATGTATAGATGTAACAGGGAATAACAGGTATTTTCTTTTCTCACAAAGTTGAAGAAGGAGGAGAGACGTTTAGCTCCTTCTGCAGCCTGAGGCGGTTGAAGAGGAACTGGATGAAACCGGATCGCACAGCGCGGGAGAGCGCGAACGCCGCAAGTTGCCCCCCTCCCCCCGGCGCGGTCCGACTGACTACATCTTTGGACATCTCCATCCTGCGGTGCTGGGGCAAGCCCAGCACCTAATATGGAGCACCCACAGGGACATCACTCGAAGAAGAACTATATGTGCATCAGTGGTAAAATTAGTAACATTTTCCAAAGTACCTAAGTAACTTAGGAGTATAACTCCTAACTTCCATTTTCAAACGTGACTTAGGCTTCCAAAGGAGAAATTTTGTAAAGGTATTCAAGAGCTTAGGTGCTTTTGAAAATACCACTAAGTGCCTATATACCTTTAAAAATCTGGCCCTTTGTCTTTCAAAATAATAGTGTTGCACAAATATAGTATTACTGACCTGAGCGTGATATATAGCTTTTTCATATACTAGAGACATTTTTCATTTTGGTAGACTTTCTGGATAACATTCTTCTCCCCAAAGTGCAAGGCTTTTCCGGGTAAATGGTTATTTATTTTATATAACATACACGTGTGCACACACATACCATTTATGAACATTCAGGAATTGTCTAACCCATGTTGTCATTCTCAACGTTCCTTATCCTTATTCTTATGTGTAACAGTAAATCTTAAAAATTCAGAGAGAACGTGCTGTACGGGTTTGTCAAAAGGAGAAAATTCAAACTGAGCATTAGAAAGAGCTACTTAGTTGCACTGTATACAATTGGTAGGTAATTCACATTGCATTAAATCACATCAAATTGTACACAGAACAAAAAGTATGCCTGGAAGCATGACAATATTACTTTTTCATAGAAAATGATAATGCTTACTCTTTCCACATACGACTTCTGGTGAAATGAAAATACTAATAAAGGGTCAAATCTTGGTGGCACTTAAAGGAGTTTTGCCACCAACTACATACTATTGAGATTTGGTTTGAGATGTTAATGTTATGTCTGTAGTTGGCCAAACATTTTCAAAGAAGTTCTCTTTCAGCAGTGTAAACTTAGTGTACTATTCTGAGCCTTTTTTATGTGTATAAGGGTATACAGATGTCAGTCTCAGAGGACCTTCTTCATCTCATGCCTATTGTTATTGTTGGCTAAAACCTTGTTATGGGCTGAGAAAAAACCTCATGATTGATGCGTCTGAATGCATCCTTCAATTAATATAATTTTAAGGGTAAAATAATCACAATCCCTCCTAAAAGAAAAGAGTTATGTTAGCCTTCCCAGGAGTTTTGGAAATAGTTTTGCTGAGTGGCTTGTGAAAGAGAGAGAGAGAGAGAGAGAGAGAAAGAGAGAATGCATAGGGCGAGGATTGTGGTGGGGATGGTAGTGAGAATACAGAACAAAAGAGTCTGAAAAAGACACCAAGAAAGCCAAGTAGAAACCTATAGGCATGATGTGACCCTTAAAAAACAAACAAAAAAACCCCATACCTCTCAAGAGAAGTTTCTAGGTCAGGGTATTGGCCAAAAAGAAGCTTGGGCCAGTAAACTAAGAAACTACTGTTTTTGACTTCGTTCCTTCTACAGTTTGAGAAGCAGGACTTTATACTTTTCTTGTAAATAAAGATTACTTCAAAGAAAATAACGAACTCCATCATCAATTTATATTCCCTAATGAAATACTCCCATGGCCCTGAATTTTGACTAGCCAGTGAGGTCAAAAAGGGATATTATGATGCATATTTATTTGGTATACTTCCCTCCCAGTAAAAAAGCAAAAGTAAGTGATTACATACTGGCCTCTAGAAGGGGTTTGAAGTCTTACTCATTTTAATAATAAATTCAATGTAGTCTTGAGGGAGCAATTTATACTTAAAGAGGGATAGATCTTCAGTTTGCACATGCCTGCACCTACATTAACACTTGTGCGAGTCCTTTGAAAAGTGCAGGTGTTAGCATTACCATTTGCCAAATTAATGTGTTTCACTAATCCACAAAGACTTTCCCACATGTAAGTATTTAACTCTTTAAAAGGATGCACACAAGTGTTAGATCTTAGCAAGTGTTTGCATCTGCAAAGTGCTGGCACAGTTAAGTGGATGTGTCATTTTCAACACACACACACACACACACACACACACACACACACACACGGAGGCTAGCTCGAGGCACATTTCACTCTTAGGTCAATGTTCAGTTCCAGGTTCAGATTCTCTTTGTCCTTATACGCAGGAAGAAAACATTGCCTCATGAACACCCTGTAGTATTAAGGTAACTCTGTCCCAGCAGGATTTTATAGGCAAAAATGTAAAGGGGTCCCTTCTTTTCTTAATTAAAAAAAAAAAAAAAAAGCACACAGTAAAACCTAAAAGGAACTCAGTTTTACAGATTGTCTCCTTCAATTTTAGATGTTTCTTCTGCCAATGGCTGCCTACAGCCCGTGCTTCACCTTATAGTCACTGGCAAGGTGAAGGAGAAGGGAAATTTTTGTCAGGACAATCCTCTTCTTTGACAATGAAATTCAACTAAATTGCTTTCAGTCATATTGTTCCTGCTTGCATCTGGCTTGAATTTGGTCCTAAATGTCCTATATCCTACTTTCATCAAACACAATTCAAATCAAATAGGGTATGTCTACACTACAGCGTTATTTCAAAATATCTTATTTTGAATTAACTATTTCAAAATAAGATATTTCAAAATAACGTGTCTATACACAAAATGCATTTCAAAATAGCGTTTTGCTGTTTTGAAATAGCGCGCCCAACTGAGTGGATGCTGAATTGCATTTAAGGCTGGCCAGAATCAGGTCCAGCAGGGCATCAGGTCAGCAGTTACTTTGTGTGGCTGTTGCTTGAGGCTATCTGAGGCCTGTGCTTAAAGGGAACCCCCCTGGACAGTCGATTCTCAGCTTTTCCTGCTTGCTTGCCTCCCCTCGATGAGGGACAGCAAAGCATTTTGTCTCTGTGTGCTCTGGTTGCCCTCACTCATGACACCACAGCACTCTGCAACATGGAGCCAGAGCTGCCCCTAGGCACTCTGGTACTTCTCGTGGACATGTTGCTGTGGAGCCTGGCTGCACTTTCTGCAGGCTGTCATCCGGGAGCTGATCGGGGGGCTGTCAGTATCCAGGAGGGCCTGCGGGAGAGCTTCCACTCTGAGGAGCACTAAGAGCCTCCCTGGTCTGCCCCACTGGGGGTTTGTGCCTCATTCCACCCTCATATCCTTCCACTTACCCCTCCCTAAGCCCCCTTCCTGATGTCAAATAAAATACATGTATTTTCATGAACACAAAATCTCTGTATTCAACAAAACTGGGGGTGGGGGGGATGAAACTCTGGTGAGACTGGGGAAAGGAGGTGGGAGAGGAGAGAACAGAGGGTAGGAGAGGGGAGGGGGAAACCTGGGAGGAGGGAGCTGGAAGGGGAAAGCAAGGGGAAGAAGGGGGAGGGGAAGCTCAGGGCTCAGGGTTCGGGGGGGGGGTCTCGCAGGACCAACTTGATTTTCATGCAAACCTGCTCCTGGTTTTTTTACCAGACGGAAGGCCCAAATACCAGGCTGCCTTGTTCAATAACGGACATCTGGCAACCCTAGCTGCATACCAAATTTGGTGACCCTAGTTCTTACCATTTAGGAGTTCTTGAACAATCAGATTCAGACGAACAGATAGATGGACTCAGATAATCAGACCTGCACACTCTAAAAAAATAAATCTATATCTATCTATATTTATAGATATAGGTCTATCTATAGATATACATGTATATCCCTATATTAACGATTGTCTTGTTTCAAAATCCTAATCTGAAAGAATCTTGAAAGAGTTCTCCTAACTTGTAGATATCTTCTGGTGTATGATTTTTCACCATCAAGATTTTTGCACACAGTATGTTCTTTATTTCCAGGATGAGACCCCAATGCTACAGTAAGTGCTAAGCACAGCTTTTTAAAGGTATTTCAATGGGCATTCAGTGTCTAGCTACTTTTGAAAATTCTTCTAGACACCCAAATAACATTACAAATCTCACCATATCTGCTTGCAGCTGTATAGACTCCATAGCAGGATTAAAATCTTGCCCCAAACATCATCTTTGTAGATTTACATCTAGTTAAGTATTTCCCACTGTCTCAAGATGTCTACCCTTAACTGATTGTTGAAGGAAATATTTCTACTTTATGACTGCTTACCGTATGTAATGTGAAGAGACAACCCTGATATAGATAATTATGTCCTACTTTCATCTGGAATCTATTTCAACCACAATGTGCACCCTCAGCATAGGAATGGATACATTTTTCAGCTCAAATTGTATGTATACGCATATATAATTAATAAAGGCTCTAGCAAATTTAGATTCGAACTCCTTGGATGTTTGAGCTGAAGTAGAAGATAATTTGTATAGCTGTTTAAATGGACAAGCTGAATTTTATCAAGGCAACCCTTGTTGTCTTTGTTGGATGATCCGTCTGTATCCTGGCATATCATATATTTATTTTGGCCAAAGATACAAGAATTTTTTGGATAGTGGAAAATAGATGTAATATAAACAAATGAGAGCAACAAAATGCCCAGCGCTTGGATGCAAATTAGAGATATGTAGCATCTAGTAAGAAGCATGCCCTATGGGGTAAACGTTCCATATGTCTGTAAATGAGATAGCCATAGAGTTCACTTTCAGAGAAGCCTCTAGGGGCTCAATCGTGCTACTCGGTATAGGTGCACAATTAGGCCATATTTGACTGACCGCATATTTCCTCTTTTCTCTACTATAGACAGTGCTTTTGACCCATCACAAAGCATTAGACATCCTGGCTATTACAGAACAGATAGCCTCCAGACCTGAAGCTCACTGTATATTTCTCTAATCGGTGGGGGGAGGGGTGGGGAAGAAAGCAGGGAGAAGAGAGGCCAAGGGGGGCGGGCACCCAAACTGTGATACATGTATCTTTGGTAGTATATGAGCTTGATGTTGTATCCGTTCACTCACAACAATTATTTCAATAAAATGATAGATGAACCAAAAGGGTATGGGAACGTCGGCATCTAAATGAAAACCTATCTACATAAATAGCAACCACACAGGGTAAAACTTCAAAGACAAACTATGGTGCACAGGGATAATTTTCAAATTATTCACAGAGATACGTTCTTACTTAATACCCTCCAGCAGTCAAATGGATAACACTTAGAAACATAAATAGTACAATATATTAACAAGTTTATCAATACAGAGTTCCGAAGAGAATTATAAAGGAGCACGCAAAATACATCATAATTTGACTGTCTTAGGAAACATTCGTTTTTGAAGGTTTTCATGTGTTTCCACAGTGTGTAGCTGTTAAGTTTGGTTTTTGGAAAATGTACTTTTAAAAAGTATAATTTTATGGGCTCTACTGCTTTAATTCATTATCTGAATTGTGCATTAGTGTGCAGTATTTACTAGAGATTTTTTTCCCTCTGCATACTACCCTGTTTTGTCATTGTCTGCAGTAGACATGTAATTTTTATTTTCCCCTTAGCAGTGAGGTTGCTCATGTTATTTGCTCTGTGGGCATCCTCCTAACACATTCTGAATTTATATCATGATGTCTCTTGAAAGTACTATGAATCCAAGACATGCCGAATCAAACTAATGAAGTAACCTCCATACTAACAAACCTTTCCTTCCTCAACCCCACAAGAAACAGGGAGGATGTAAAATAGATAGACAACTATTTAAAATATAATTCTTTTGGACTCAGTCCACATGCTCTCTAGATAATGAGACCTTAATCAAGATGTAGATGCTCATGTGGAATATTAGATGTGACATTTCATTTGAAGTGAAAATTTCCAGTCTTCATAATGACGTCTTTTCTTGCCAGGTACAAGGAGCAAAACTATAAAAACTTACTGTTTTCACACCAGTGATCATGATCTCAACAAGCTGCATTTCACTGAAGAGGTTCTAAATGAATACAATGGAAAGTTAGCTAAAAAAGAAAGACGCTAGTTACAATGTTCACCTCCATTGGGCTATTTTAAAAAGACAGTCACCTAAAAGAACCCTATCAATGTGACCTTTATTTGTCAATTTGAGGGTGGCCCAGGGCCACCTCATTAAAAGCAGTCCACTTACAGACAGAAAAGCATAGACAGAGAAAAAGTGCTTTCTCCAAGTCAATGCAATTTGTCCTGAGGTACTCAGGGGGTTAACAACCGAGTTTACACCAACCTATTTATTTTCATACTTCAAGTTCTACCTTTGGCTCAGTTTGTGACCTTACAATGCAATGTGTCAAAATGAAGCGGCATCTGGATATTTTATTTCAGTTGTAGTACTGGGTCATGCACACATTTGTAAATTTCATTTATGCAGCGATTCACATCCCATTCCGTATTGGTCACTGAAACAAAGCTGCTAAAAATTATTTTCATTAAAACCTTTCCATAATTGAGGTTAGGGAGGGGACTGGAAGTCCTGGTTGTTTAAAAAAACTATACTGAGAACATGTAAGAAAAAACAGCTCTTTCGATGGCATAGCAGGACAATTCAATTCCAAGGTAGATGCAAACTCTGTGAAGATAAAAGAGATGGCTATTTGCTAAGTGCCATTTCCTTTACTCAGCATTCAAGAGGTTAAAAAATTCTAACGAAATAATTATAACTTTCCAGAACCCAGTAGCTTTCTCTCAGTAAAAAGATGAGTTCCTTTGTGAAAATGTCATTGAAGAGAGACATGATGATATCCCACAATTGACAGCTTTTCTTACATATATTCAGGCAGTAGCATTTACCCACTAGGATCTGTGTGGAGTTGCCAAGCCCCATGGCCTGATCCAGCAAGACATAC
Organism: Apalone spinifera; assembly: GCA_030068395.1. NCBI lineage: Eukaryota > Metazoa > Chordata > Testudines > Trionychidae > Apalone > Apalone spinifera. The sequence goes on along the minus strand of JANRFK010002932.1, from coordinate 23,180,984 downwards.
ACACGTGTCCCTTTTATTATATAAGTAATAAGATTTTAAAGGAACATGGTTATTCATAACAAACACTTAAGTATATGTTTAAAGTTAAGCACACGCTTAAGTCCCATTGATTCTAGAATTTAAGTCCTATTGATTTCAACAGGATTTAAACACATGCTTAAAGTCAGGCATGCATTTAAGTGCTTTACTGAATGGTTAAAAGTTAAGCACATGCTCAAACACTTTGCTGGATAGGACTTGCGGGCATCCCTGGTACACAATCTGGTGCAAATGGCAGAGAGTGATGGAACATTGGATGAAATTCCCTTATTTGAAAGATTGCAAGAGAATATTTTTCGATCACACTTATTTTGGGGTTAAAATCACTTTTCTGTCCTGCCCACAACGCTAATATGATTCCCTGGATCAATCTTTTCCCTCTGTAGCTGCTGCAATCCATTCCTCCTTTTGTTCAAAATGAACTGTCTTTGTCAGCCAATGTAATCTTAGAGGATTAAAAAAGGGGGAAAAAAAGGGAGGAAAAATGAGTGCAGCCAATATCTGTTAATAGTATAATCTTTGAATGTAGCAATAGTGCAGCCTTCACATTACACACTCAGAGGTCATGGATACATTTGATGTTATGTGACCCCAGTGGATCATAAGACAACCCTTCTCTCCTTGGTTACGCACATGCCTCATGAAAGATGAATAAACATAAGCTTGTCTGCTAGCTCTTACATACCCTCAATGTAATCTTGAGGTATTATTCTGAATCTCTCCAGACTGCCTAAGCCCCTGGAAAGGACATTTTATAAAAGGCATTCATCATTTGATAAGAGGATACATCTGGGACATTCCTTTTCTGAGGTAGTTACTGGTACTGTTTAACAGAGGGAAGTCAGAATCAGCAAAACAATCAGCTGTGCCACCCAAGAGAGAAATAGCCCAATTCTACTTCTGAGCATGCATTTCTTTTTAGAAGGATTAAAATCAGAGTTGATTTTTAACTAAAGACTCACACACATTACAGTGACAAAAATAAATTCTCGGTCTGTTCCAAAGGTATGTTGAGAGCATGATCTGGCAAAAAACAACACCAATAAGAACCAAAAGCAGCTCCACGGGTGATGAAATTCTGGATTTTAATTTACTACCCTGGAGAAGTTCAAAAAAGTGATGACTGTTAATAGCGTCACCCTCAGGACCACAAGCATAAACAGTACCATTGCCACTGGGCTTGAGAAAGGTCAGTAGCCCTATTTTAAGCATGTGCTTAAAATTAAGAACTTCCTTCTTCACAGCTGTTGCAAATCAGGATGGACTTAAGTTTGTGCTTAATCAAGGAGGCCGACTCGCTGGGCCCAGGGTTGCCAGGTGTCCGATATTCAACCGGACAGTCCGGTTTTTGGCCCCTCTGTCTGGTAAAAAACTTCAGAAAATACTGGACATGTGCAATGTCTGGTATTTTCTGGTTTTCCGTCTGGGAACTTGACGGAAGCCTGGCGTGGGTGGGGGGAGTGGCTGGGAGGCGGGGTGTGATTGGCACTGGGAACCTCTGATTCCATGTGATGTACAAGTGACACCTTGGAGAGGAGGACAAGCTCTGTCCATGCTCCTGAGCACTTTTCAAGCGCACTGTGGCGCCATAGCCGGACTCAGTCATGCTTCGCCGGGACTGTGTGCAGGACAGGAAGTGCCCTGGGATCTGCATGTGCCCGGGTCAATCCTACTCCCCTCTGGTCAATTCTCTCCCCCCCAGCCAGCCCCACTCCCCCTGACCAGCCTCGCTTCCCGCCAGCCGCTCCCCCTCGATATCCTCCCGCCCAATCAAGTGTGTCCAGTATTTTTTCTGAAGCTACCTGGTAACCCTAGCCAGGCCTCTGGGCAAGGCAGGGCGGAGGGCAGCTCTGAACCCCAGGAATGGGTGGGGTCTCGGGTAGAAAGGGTGGGGGTAAGGCTAGCCTCCCCAAGGCAGCCCTCACCACCACCAGGAGCATGACATGCCTCCCCCAGGCAGCCCTCAGTGCTTCCTGGAATACACCATGCTCAGGTGGCAATTTAAGGGACCAAAGCTCTGGCTGCTGCTGTAATAATAGCAACAGCGGTGGCAGCTGGAAGTCCTAGGCTCTTTTGAATCACCAGGCCCTGGGGCACTTCCCCCCTTTATCTCCCTACAGATGGGCCTGTGCTTAATATTCTCTTGAATTGGAACCCTGAAAAACAGTAACACCACCACACGACTATCGTTTTGAAAGCTCTTTGACCAATAGGTATTTGATATTTATCCTTCCACAAACCTAAATAGATACCTGGTATCCAAAACTACTAATGGTTTTCTAAAAGCAACTTAGCAATATTCCACTGCATTTCAACATTTACAGGAAGTCCCCGGGTTACGTACAAGATAGGGACTGTAGGTTTGTTC
>JANRFK010002932.1:23150411-23178477 GCA_030068395.1 Apalone spinifera | reverse complement strand
TGTAAGTAGGGATCCGATGTAAGTTGGATCCATGTAACCCGGGGAATGCCTGTATTATGGGGAGAATTGTTTATCCAGAGTTATACATGGCTGTTGTGAACAATAGTATTGATCTATGAGCAAACAGTAATTGTTTTTATTCAATACCAAAAGAGGCTTACAAAAGTAATTTTAAATTCCAAGCCTTTGTTCAGCACTTACTTCTTTTGTTCAAATTTGCTTTCTTTTGTTAATTTTAATAAGAAGTCCATTCTGTGCCTGCTGTGTCTCTCTTTTACACACACATTTAAAAGATTAGTCTTAATTGTGGATTTTAATATTCAGTGCTAAAAAAACAACAATAGATGCAATTCAAGGGTTTCTGATAAATTCTCAGCAGGCTCGACCCTCTGGCATAGGAAAATAAAGGATGAAAATTATTTCCAACGTTACAGAAAACTTCAGCTAAAAGCAAATACTGCTGTGCTTATCTTACATAGTGTTTATTTTTCAAAATAACTAAGACTTTTAAAGGTATTTAGACATGTCTCAGTTCAATGTTGCAAGGCCTAAGTGACTTAGGAATGCAAGTTTTGTTTTCAAAAGTGACTGTGGCATTTGGGAGCCTAAGTCTAACAGAAAATCAGTGGGAGTTAGTTGCCTAGTGGCCACTATCTGCATCATGCATAAATGTCTCAAAATCTGGCTCTTAGACATTTCTGAAAATTTTACCCTGTTGTTTGTGTGTCTGATCTCTTTTCAGAATAGGAACTCCAGTAGCGAAGCATTTGCAAAAACACTTCACAAATACACAATGATGAATTATTACAAAAAATGTATGTGTTGCATAAAAGCCTCCGCCCGGAGCTATTACATACAGATTTTCTGGAAATACACTAAACTGTAAGGTCCTGCCAACACATAACTTTGACTGACAAAAACCTCCTGCTGACTGCATTGCTGAAGGGGGAGGGGAAGGGAGGCAGTTGTCTTCTAAGTCACTTCATTACTGTTGATTTGTAAATAATTCTCGGAAGCTGTGTAATTGTTTCAACTGCATTGCTTTTTAAACTCTGCAACTCCAAACCTTGCAACTCTGTAATCTTTGTAAAACCTTGCAACTTTGTAACTCTCAGAAACTTTGCTTTATAAGTTTAGAAACTTACTGTAAGCTTGGTGATTGAGCTTTGCAACTTTTTAATCTTTGTAACTCTCAGCTACTTTGCTTGTAACTTATTCTAAGCTGCACTATTCCCTGAGATATGAATGTCTGTGTAAGTGTAGATGAGGGGTGGCCAACCCACGGCTCGTGAGCCGCGTGCGGCTCTTCAAAGAAAAGCTTGCGGCTCTTGCACCCCTTGGCTCGTGGCTCTGAAAGGGGCAGCATGTTTCTGTCTGAAAGAGACACAGCAGAAGTTGCAGCGTCCCATGCAGACTTCAAAATGGTCTGTAATGGGTTGGCCATTCCTGGTGTAGACTATTGTGTGTGTGGGACTAGAAAACCGCAAAGCTGAGCACATGGAGCCAGGTGATGAGTCATCAGACCACTTAAGGAGACTGCTGCTCTGCTGGATCAAGGGAAGTCTGGGCATGCTTCCTGGTGACAAGTGGATGAGTCACAGGCATTGCACAAACACAATAAAAGGAGAGAGCACATGGCAGAAACCTTCTTTTCTTTCTGAGAAGCCTTTCTCTCTGCAGCTAGAAGACCAGCTCCCCATCCATGATCAGCAGACAGACCCTCCAGAATATACATGCTGGCTTCTTCTGCAACACATATGCCTGTGTCAGTGTGTGAGTGCCTGAGGGCAGGAATGAATGTGAATGAATGAATGAAGGTGTGTGTGTTTGTGTGTGTGTATGAGAGATAGCTGGTTCCCTCTTTAGTTTATACCTTTAGGGGCAGCTCTATCGTCTTTAGTTTAACAATAAATCCATGCTCGTGTAACCCTGGGTGGTATCCAATGGGAATTTGGGGGGGGGGGGTAACAGTATGTATTAAAATTGGTTAAATAATGGGAATTACTTCCATGAAAAGGTGACCCTCTTTGATGAAAAAATTTAAATGTTGAATTTTTTCAACCAGTTCTAAATTATTTTTACTAACACACACATTAACCATATACACAGATGTACATAATATACATCTAACAATATACATTTCTCCTGGTGTCAATTTCTAGAAAGTGGCTGCCACCTTTAAGGACATTACACTGTTCTCCCCCTCCAAGTCTATTAATTTATGGAGCCTGCATGTACTTTGTACATTGAGGAATGTCCCATTCTTCCCTCTCTCACACCAAATCCCTCTGAGTTCAGTAGCCATGCTAACTGCTTGAATTAAACGATTCATCAGCCCTTCTCTATTCGTCCAGGATTTGAATGTGTTCATTCTTCCCCCCCCCTGCCCTTTTCTCCAATTCAGTTCAGTTTGAATTTCATTACAGCCTTTCTTCCCAGGAGTCTTTGTACATCCACATTCATCCGCATTCATTCTGAATGGCAAAGTCTCACTATCTGCTGGGAATGCTGACAACAGATTGTTTCATAATTAATTGAAAAGCAAAACCTGGACATTCTTAGTCACCTGCTGATGGGAATTACTTTGTACAACTTCAGTAAATCAACAGTGCACTTACAAAGAAAAAACAGAGCTCAAGTTAACTGCTAGCCTTTCACCATGAGCTAGTTGTACAATTTACATCAGTGCTTACTTTAAGGAACCCTTTAAAAAGAACAGCTTCTACAAAAATGGAAAAATGTAGATGTTTTGAGATAAATCTAGTTATTTTAGCTAATATTTGCCTTTAGAACAAGCTTGCCAAATGGTGTGGACTCTGCTTTGAACCACTGCAGGTCACTGCAGATGTGCAAAATATGTCACATATATTTTGCCCACTCCTGTCAACAACAGAAACAAGTAAAAAAGATTGCACTATGTTTATATCGTTAAATCAGTAAAAAGAATTGAAGAACGACTTCAGTGTGCAATAGACAAAAAACACCTACCTCACAATGTAACACGTGCGGTATTTTATATTCAGGACTTTTAATCTCACGTTCTTCTGATTTTTGGATGAGACTGTGGTGTCACATACACATATGTAAATCTGGAGTAAAACTATAGAGGGTTAATTCAGATTTATATTAATTTATCTCAAAAATCACCAAATAGGAATCGCTCACGTAGTTCAGCATCTTATTTGCAACTATAGCCCACACCGGCTGCTTCAGAGGAAGGATAAGAAAGCCTTTAGGAGTCAGTGATGAAGTAATCTACCTACAAGGGAATGTTGTTTCCCAGCCCCCTCATTAATTAAAGGTTGGTCTGAACATGAGGATTTATTAAAAAACTCATTTATTTTTTTAAATCTTTACTACTGTAACTTTGCACGCTCCCATTATCCAGTAAATATCTGGTTCCTTTTTGAATCTTACTAAGCTTTTTATGAGATAGGAAATTGGAGACTTGGACCATGCCAGATGTTTATATGTAGTCCAGAGTCCTGTCCCTGACAACGGCCAGGACCACATACTTCAGAGATGGGTATATGAACAAAAGCATCCTACAAAGAGGAATTTCAAGTGCTATAGGAATTCAGGACATGTTCAAGAAAGGAGCAACTACAAGTCTCTTTAACTATACAATGAACTCCACCAAAGTTTCATTATTACATTTTAAAGAACGTGTACTAATGACTGTTTTCTTTTCTGCCTGCAGCTCTGGATTCCAATTAGCACTCTGTTCACTCCTCCGAAAATTGCCATGAGGAGGCACCAAAACAATACACTGAAGAATCAGTGACATTGTAATCTGTTGTGGTTGTATCATAGCTCTTTATGACTCCATTTAGAGAGGGAATGATTTTCCAGTGGTAATAGGTGATGGGCTATTCAAATTCCATTCCCTTGGACATTGTGTAACTACATTCATTCCACATGGAAACAAACCATAATTTAGTTTGGTGACTTTAAAAATGATTGTATTAGCTCCACTAGCCATTAAACCATTCCTTTTGGAGTCAAACTCCATTCTACCGATGTCCTCCAAAATCTCATGTAAGGAGGGCATAAAATAGAGGCTCTTTTGCTCACAAAGCCTCCGAAATGACATACTGATGAAACTGGATGAGTCGTAGAAGGCTGTAGAAGTACTATAGCTTGCACAAAATGTATGGTTTTGTAGGGCGCCCAGTTCTGAAATATTTAATGCTTTGAAAGACAGACAAAGGCATCACTCTTTTGTTGAGAACAAACACAAAACAATTACTGAAAAGTTGGCTTCAACTCCAAAAAACAACAAACAATCAAATGATGAATATTCTTAACTTCTGGGATCATCAAACTGACAAAGCTGATGACTAATACTTTAAAAATGCTCCCTTTGTTCTGTTCAAAATGCTTCATTAAAATATGAGTTAATCTCATATACTATATATTAAAGCATTGTGCCAATGACAATATAGTAAAGGATCTGTCAGGCATTCCATTACAACACCCTATTTTAAGCCATAAAAATCCCTCTGGGCTGAAACTTGGCATACAAGAAAACTTGAAAGAAATCCATTTTGTGGGAATTGAATTATAAGAGTGAAAAGAAAATTGATTTAAAATGTTTAAGAGACATTTTATGCTTTCATAATTCAAAAATAAGATCCATGTTTTTAAACAATTTTTTTTCTGATCCCTAGAGAAAAGCATTCTTTATTGCTACTTAAAACAATTAAAAAGGGGAAAAGTTTTGACTGTAAAAAAAATCAGCAGCAGCAACAACAAAACTGTGTTTGCATCTGCATGACACTTTATTATCGCACAAACACTACCTTTCCTGTCTTGGGCAGCTGCTGTTTCTATGTTGCCTTAAGGACATTCTCAAATAGGCAGGCATATATGTATAACAAATGAAAACAATGGAGAGAAAAGAAAAGAAAAAACATTACTCTGGGAGCCATGTCAAAGTGGTCTTGATTCCTGCCTCCAAATGTAGACCACATGCTTATATAACTTGAGTAGTCAAAGATACTGCGCCTGATGTTGTGGCCTGTTGTAAATCTTTAGTCTCACAGCCTTATCAAAAGAAAAGCATTATATGCAAACTAGGTCTTTGTGATATTGTCCTTTTTCTTGGACTCATGGGAAGTTGTTCTGAGAGAACGGGCAGTAGGTGAAGGCATAGCTGGGGAAGGTAAGCCCCAACCCCATCTCTTGCACCTGAGTCCCTGCTCCTTCAGCAGCCTTCCCCCCAACTGAGCCCAGCCCCATCTATCTCAGCCCGATCCTTCCTGGCCACCTGCAGGGCAGGGGTTGCCACGCCTCAGCCCAGTCAAACAGCCAAGCAGCAAGGCTGCTACAGCCGCGGCCCCAGCCCTCCCCAGAAACAGGGGAGCCAGGCTGTTGTAGTCCTAGGCCCACCCTTCCCTTGCCTACATTACCCACCACCCATGTCTGTGAACTTTGACTTTATTCAATGTATATACTGACTGCGCACATAATGTACGTACTTTAGGGGAAGGCAATGTATTTGTGCCCAGCAGAACTCAAAAGGTAAATAAAAACTGTCAACACCAATAACAATTACGCCTCTCATCTGAAGTTTCAAAACATTTGGAGTGACCAGATTAAAAGATAAAGACACTGATTATCCTCAGCGGACCAAGAGTGAAAGTCCTTACTCAGCCCTTACATAGGCAAGTCTTACTGAAGTTAATGGGAAATTTTCTGGAAAAGGACCAAGTAGAAACTGAATCAGACTTCAGGAGCTGATGCTTTATAGTCCCAAACCCAAAGTCTTTACTGAATTCTCTCTCAACCAAAACATTCATTAAAATCACTGGGCCAAAGACTGAGTTGCTTATTTAGTTCTCTTAGTGTCCTTCCTAAAGCAAATTTTCATGGACTTAAACAGCTTATCTGAGAAAGCAGTTGGAAGAAACTGACTAAAAACTGAGTGAGGAGGTTCAAGATTTGATCCAGTGGAAGCTTTGCTTCAGTAAGGACTTAAGGAACTGGATCAATACCGTCTTCCCCCAGTAAGTTAAAAAGTGGGATATGTCAGGGCTGATAGCAACTCCTTAAATGAAATTATTTTGCAAACACTTGTTTAGCTCTGGGTGTTTCCTTAGTTCGCTGTGTCTATGTCAGCCCTGTTGTTGGTTTATATAAGTCTTTCTTTTCATTCATTCCTACAGCACGAATTTAGCTACATTCCCTGTCATTTTTTTGTTAGGCCTAGAAGCTCAGTGGGGAAGAGCTGTCGCTGCTACTGAGACCCTGTTAATTCTTTCAGCGTTTGATTACCACAGTGTGCTCTCTCCTCTCTTTCTGCTCTCACAGCTTCACAGTACAGCAAGAAGTCTTGAGATTTTTATGTTCCTTTATTTCCTTGTTATTGCTGCCTTACACTTCTGTCAGGCTTATTTCATCCACAGCAGGCTAAGTTATACTGTGAGAGTATGGAAGGCCAGTAATAGACTTTGGCCACTTTCCTCAAGCCTGTCACATTTTGTCTGTCTGTGTCTTGGGGACTGGCAGTTTGTCCCCTCTGAAATTGACTGTCCAACTTCATGCTAGTTTGTCCACTTATCACTTGCACAGATATTAGTCTTCTAATGCATCACGCATATGATGGGGCTTACAACGCCAACCACGGTATATCCTATCACTTCTTCTGTGGGCCTTGACAGTTACAGAATATTTCCTACTGCTTCACACTACTGACTGTACCATGTTAGGTACCTACCTGTTGGAGATCTTAGCAGAAATTTGCATTACAAGCTTTTTTTCATTTAGTTTATTTAGTGCATCTTTCCTCCCAAAACAAACATCCCCTCTTCTCTTCATATACATGCACTGGATTAGCTGAAGTGGAATTTACCTTAAATTGTAAAATGTGGTATCTTATCCAATATGAGCATGATCCTTGTCCCAGTGAAGTAAAATGCGAGCAGATTTGTCCCCTTTATAGGGGACCCAAAGGACATTTTCAACTCACAATGCTATTAAATGATGAAAAAAAGTGACAGAATGTAGCAACATAAAATAAAGTCAAGGGAATATCAACATATTATTAGAAGAGAGTCCACTCTGGAAAAAAACAACTAGCCCATATCAGTCAATAGCACCCTTCATATTATACACTTTAATTTTCCACTGGTAAAGAGGATCATAAAACAAAATGATTGAAATAACCCTCTGCCATGTTTATGCCTTCTCCCCTCCCTCAGAAATCAATAAGGAGTTTTGATTTACCTTGAATTCTCTCTCTGTAATATATGATGAACACGTAATTCAAACACTCACAGACACGCATTTCACATAGCATGCAACATCAATGTGCTGGTTTGCATGATTTTTTTTGAAGTAAGTGACGGGATATTCTTTCCCATCTTGGTTAGACAGCAGGAATTCTTATGTTACCTGTGTTATTTTGAATATTGATATGAGACAAAGAAAAGACCATCTTTATGTTCTTTGTTTGCTTTCTAATGTATGTAATCACTGAAGAACTCTTTCTATAAAATTCTTTTTCCATAAAATTTTCTCTCCAGTGAGAATGCAAAGAACAGCTTTGGGGTTAAGAAATAGGGAAATATATTAATTTATGGATCGGTTACCTTTTATATTTTGTGTGTTCTTACCGAGAATTGCTTTTAAAAAAATTGAAAGTGAGGCGGAGAATGAGCTGTGTTGGAATACTGTTCATGTTGTGAAAGAATTAGGTCTAGGCAATACAGTAAACATCTGTGAAGATACCAGGTTATAGGACCTTGCATGACAACACAGATTATTCTCCTGACTCACCTTGTCAAGAAGAACAGAGTTTGATTAGTTCCAACACCAAGAATGTAAGTGGGTGATGGTCTCCAAGACAACATACTCGGAGCAGGGAATGGAGGGTCCTTTACGGTTAAAAGTAGACACAGGCCCACCAACAGTGGAGGGAAAGGGAGCAGTTGCCCCAGGACCTCGTGGTATAAAGGGTTTGGGAGCTCCTGGCCACTGCTGCCACTTCTACAGCAACAGCGGCAGCTGGAGCCGTGAACCCTTTAAATCACTGCCAGAGCTGGCACAATCTGGGCAGCACTGAAAGCTGCATGGGGAGGCATGACTCTCTCCTGGTGGTGCTGAGGCCTGCCTAGCCCCATACCCATCCCTTACACCCAGGACACTATCATTCCAGGACATACAGCAGGCCCCCGTCCCCTTGCCCAGTGAGGCTGTCAGCCCCACTGACTAGACATAGGTAACCACAAACATGAATGTGAGATTGTCTATGTAAAAATAAACCCCCCTCAGAAAATAGATTAATTTGGCCCTATTCAGTGTATTGTTAGGAGCAGAGAGTGATCTAGTAACTGAACTATTTCTTTCCCCTTATTTACTGGTGACATAGCCAAGGTCTGTATGATATTATTATTCTGCATTTACATTTTAAGAGATTGAGAGGCCCCAATTATGCTCAGCACTGTTGACAGAACTGGTCCAAATAGTATTTTATGGTGTAAAACACAAGAGCATTTTTTAAAATCATTATGGTGGATGAACTAAGTCTTCCACTTACAATAAATATGTATTAAACAAGTAATACATTAAACATAGGAAAACTGCATCCCTCACTGCAATGCAGAGATTGCACCCTACAACACAATCCCTTCTAGTTCTTGGTAGGACTCTCCAGAAACCTATTACACCACAGGCTTAATTAAGGAAAAATAAAGGATTAATAATAAAAGAAAATAAATTATTCAGAATTAAAAAACTCAAAATAACTAACAACTTCCAAATATCCCTCTCTCTGTCTAGAAATAATGTCAAATGGATTTCCCTGGAGAGAAAGGATGGTCCAATGGTTAGGATGCTAGCAAGAAACTAGGAACACCTGAATTCAATTTCCTGCTCCAGCAAAGACTTCCTGTGTAACCTAGGACAAGTCAGCTCTTCTCTCTGTGTCCCACTTCCCCATCTATAAAATGGAGATGACAGTACTTCCCTACCTCATGACACTGCAATAATGATCTCTACCTTGTAGCAGTGTCTGGCTAGGATTCTAGCTGACTGGAAAAGTTTTTTATGGCTCTCAATAGCCTCATGAATATCAATACTACAATTGAACAAATGAGTTCAAATCTATGTAGATACAATGCGATAACTCCATGACTGGAAGGCTCTCCCATTGATGTTTTATTTTATAAAGTGTGCCAGTGCATCACAGATCAGATATCCATTGTTCTCTGTTTTTCTTTTTCAACCACTTGCACACAATGCTATACAGATCAGTCAATTCCGCTTTCTCTAATTGTTGTTCCACTTCCTATTCTTTTCAGGTGCATTTAGTCCTGAATGACAGAGATTGCAGAGTATGCAGACACACTGCATGAAAGAAATGTATTTAGAAAAGGTATACAGGAATTTACATGTTTGACTCTCATGAACCTCCTGAAGAAACATGTGGCTATAACTTTCTGACTGTTCTTGAAAGATAAGCACTTAAGAAACCTCAGACGTATGATCTCACACCAATTTTATATATTAATTAGGGTGGCGTTACTTCAGATTTATACCAGTGCAAATAACAACAAAAATGTGGGACTGCCAATTCTAAATGAAGCTACTCCAGGAGATTTCTTTTCCAAAATGACTTAATGTCATGTTCTTATTAAAATCTCCAGGCCTGCTTTCAGTAGTCATTAGGAAATTGATGCCAACTCCAGGAGACTTCAGACCAATCCTGCAGATTTGGCAACCTTATTGTAATGGTGATGTTATACAGGAGCACCTTGTTCTCCTCTACTCAGATACACTGAAGCCACAGTTGCTGAGAAACAGAAATATTCAGTAATTTGAGGAGAGCCCAAGCCAAAACTCAAAATACAACCACCCTGGAATTTTGGGAAATCCAGATTCAAACTTTGCAGCTTAGTCCCTTTCTACCCTTAGGCCACGTCTTCACTTCCCAAAAGATCAACACTGCAGAGGTCGATTTTCTGGAATTCGATTTAGTGGGTCTAGTAAAGACCCGATAAATTGAAAGCTGAGGGCACCCCAGACTAAGGGAAGATGATGGGAGCCTTTCTCTCATTGACCTGCCCCTGCATGGCTTAAGGTACATCGGTTCCAGCTATGCTTTTTTATGTAGCTGGAACTGCATATCTTAAGCCAACCTTCGGCTGTAGTGTGGGCATGGCCTTTGTCTATATTGTGGTAAAATATATTTCAGTTTAAGCATAAAAGAATTCTTCCGCCAATTCTGACTTTGAAATTCAGATATATCCAGGGTGGAACACATAGGGAACATATTCTAGCTTTAGCTACCCATAGGTATTTTCTATTGAAGTATATGTATATCCAAAGTCAGAATGAGGCCTTTTGTGATATATATAGACACCTAGTCCCTAGAGCTCTGTTTCCTTTCATTCTTGCCAGAGACAAGAGAGTGGTGCTAGGCAGTTTTTTATATCCTGCAATGGAAAAACAATACAAGTGCCAGCTGAAAAACTGCACCTCATTTAAAACCATTTCTAATGATTTAAAGAGGGAAGAAAGTCACACACAAAGCTTTTCTACAATTCTTTCCTCTGATTGATGTGTTAGACACAAGCCCTCAGTCTTTACCTTGTTATCCTCTCTGACGGCGATGGGGAACCTACAGCCCGCAAGCTGAATCTGTCCCCCTTTACTTAGATCCAGATGGCAGCGAGGCTCGAGGTTTCGCCTCTCAGTGGGGAGAGCCAGCGCATGTGCTCCAATCCTGTGGTAGGTCTCCGAGTCTCACCACCACACACACAGCTGGAGTGCAAGTGCTTGCTCGTTCTGCTGCTGGGGGAAGCCCCATGTTTCACTTTTCCTCCAATGGCACTGGAGCATGAGGTCCTGCTTACTCCATGGTCAGGAGAAACCCCAAAACTGAGCACCCTCCTTCCCCCGTGGGGTGGGAGCACAAGCGCAGGCTTGCTCTATGGGCTGGGTCCAAGTAAGCCGGGGGCAGGGCTGGAGTGCAAGGGAAGGCCCCCAACTGATTTTTCTGTGGGTCAGTGACCCCCCAACCAAAAAAAGGTTCCCCACCCTGGTCTATGCAAGTGAAACATGCCAGAACTCTACTTGTTTCCATGTATTCACCAGTGTTTAGTAGTGGCATATGACATCCCCGGTGATAAATTCCCTAATGTTAAAGAAAATACTTCTGAGAAAATTAAAAATGATTAGGAAGGTTGTTTCGACACTCAGATATATTCTTTCAAGTGACCTTTGTCCAACTCTTCATAGCACTATGCAGTACTAATAAAAGATGGTTTATTTGTTATTGATGAGGTAAGGCTGCTTTAACTGAATTTTAGTCTTAGATCTCGGTTGTTTGCTTGCCAGAATGCAAATGAGAATAATACTTAACATATATAATGCTTTACATATTCAAAACACCGTGGCAACATTTACATTAATCCTTGCAACATCCTTGGGGAGTAGGTAAATACTGTAATTATTATTATTTAACCTCATTTTGCAGAGGGAGAAAATGAGCTTCCAGGATTGCCAGCTTCCAAGCGTTCAGAAATCATGAGTTAAGTACCCCAAAATCACAAGATGGGTTTAGACGTATTGTGGTTTTAAAAATAATAAGATTGAGGTTATTATTATTTGTCTTCTGGCTTTTGAGCCTTTCTAAATTACATTTTCAAACTTTTCTCCACAACCAAGAATCTGGTGTGTTGGAACCAGAAAGGCCAGGGTGGGCCGTAGCCCTTCCACTTTTTGGAAGTGAAAAGGCCTGGCCCATCCATTATTTGACATGGCAGAGCCCTCATGCTTACCCTCCTCTTTTCTCCTCATGCCCCATCCCCACTCTAGTGTGAAGCCTGGCTGGAGAGCCCAGACAGTTATGGGAGTCACACAGACCTGTCTGCAGCCCCTCGCCTGTATGTCACCCTCTTCCCGACTCCATGCCTAGCCGAAGACAAATGGAGGTGGAGGATCCACAACTCCACACTGGCTCCCCACAGCTTCCTGTACAGCCCTCCCCAGCCAGCGGTGAGCTCGGAGCCACAGCTCAGCCATGGTAAGAGCCGTGTAGTGGGCAAATGAAAGGAACCGTAGACTACCCATGTGCACTGGGTGAGAGATATGGAGGAAAGGAACACAGGCTGGAGATTGCTCTCATTGGGTTCCTGAAATCTTGGGCATTTGGTGGATCTGCTACAGTCTCCCATAGCTGCCCATGAAAACCTGTCATTCTCATATGATGCCTTGACTCCTGGGCCTGAAGAGTCAATTCAGCCTCTAAATCACATACACATAAAGCCTTGTCCTGCATCTCTGAAATCAGAGAGATATTTGCCAGTTTCTTCGAGGTGAAAGATCAGGCCTTAATGGTGGCTACTGGTGTAACATTGTAACATTTCAACATTTTGATGCTTCAGCCACATTTAAATAAATATATCCTGGTGTGTGTGTCTATCTGTCTAACGCTAGACAGACACAACATGCCACATAAGGAGAAAACTCAAAAACAAATGCAAAACTATAAGAGTTTGTAACACATCAAGCACTGTTGTTTTCATGGTGAACTGTTTACATTATCATTATTATCTGGAAGACCAAAAAAGTCAGAATATCTAAATAAATCAGAGCTCGCTCTGTAAATTAGTTTACTGATGGCACTTAGGATGTGGTCCTCTTCATTTAATACTATTTTATAAATAGATCCCTATGTAAATCATGGACAGATTTGACAAATTTCATGGTTGGTCACAGTAAAAATACCAGATTCCATGGCTTGTCAGAGATTAATAGAAAAATTGTATTAATACAGTGCAAATTATTTATATAACTTCATAATTATTGACAATTATGTGAGCTCCAGGAAGGTAAAAAATAGAAATAAAACGGCCATTGATTCTTTATTCTGTGTCCAGCCAGTATAGCTTTGCCATGTAGCTCAGGGGTGGGCAAATATTGGCCCATGGTCTACAGCCAGTTCACCAGGGTTAGCCCCTGCTGGGCTGCCATGATATTTACCTGCACCTGCACAGGTAAGGGAAATTGCAGCTCCTCTTGGCTGCACATCGCCATTCCCAGCCAATGGGAGCTGCAGAAAGCAGCATCCTGATCCGTGCTCCTTCCCGCAGCTCCCATTGGCCAGGAACGGTGATCAGCAGCCAATGGAAACTGCAGTTGCCCATACCTAAGGAGGCACAGATAAATATAGCAGCGGTGGCCTGCCAGGGGCTAACCCAGATGCAGCTTGCAAGCTGGTATTTGCCCACCCTGATGTAGATTATGGATTACATTGGAATTGAAACCCCAGTAGCATGGGGATGATCTTTGAAAATGTGCAATACATAACATAGTCAGGTTCATGTGTGCCTAAGGGAAGGTGATATCTGTTATGGTTGGACCAGAGGTCTCCTGAACCCTGTTCTCAAATGCTACTGTTTTGCATTGTGCTGTTTGGGCAAATCTATGCCTATTTTCCCCCTTTCTAAACCGGATGGGTAACATCCATTTTTGTAAGCTGCTCTGAGAAGCTCAGATGAAAGATGCGCCAACAAGGTGGCCATTGGAATACAGAACCCAGTGAAAGTTCTGTATTCAGATGCTTTGTGGGATCTGGCCATTAGGCAGAGCCAATCTAACAACTCGATGAGGCAAAACAGAGCATGAATGACACAATGCTGGCTGAGATGATAGTCTTCTTGCTCTAGTAAGAAAAGTCCTCAAGCTCCCTAGCTAGGGCAGCTTTCTATCCCCTTTGCTCCTGCCCAGATTGATCATTCATCCTCCTATTTGTGGGATGTCTTTCCAGCTGAAAAGGGCAACAACATACCAGGGTTGTTCTTGTGTAGATTAAGTAAACAGAATGCAGGTGAGAGAGCACCTATAAAATGGTTATAAAATGTATGTATAACAATTAAAACGGAAAAAAAAATTTGCCATCTGTACCCACTCCCCGAGTAGTGCTATACGGTAGGCAAGATATGGAACGAGAAAGGGAGAGGCAGAGAGAGACATAAGGAGTTGTTCAGAGAGACACCCCCTAGGGAAGGGCACAACCATGTATATGCTCATGGGGATTCTCTCTCCCTTCAGACAGGCAAATTTCATGCCCACTCAGCTATGTCCATCAGCAAGCAGCATCCTACCAGTCTAAAATGGAAAAATCCACACTGCAGTGAAGGTGCCAGAGAAGTTCACTGATAAGGCTGACAGGTAGCCTACAATATTCTTTCCCTCCCTCCCCCATCTTATCGTTTCTCATAACGGGGTGAATGTGGTAAGCACTGTTAAGGCTGAGGACTTGCTCTACCAGTCCCATTTTACAAAAAGCTTAATCAGGGCATCCATGATTTTTCAGGCAAACACAATCAGGTAGGAACCTCTAAATGAAAGGTATACAACATACAGAGTCGTCAGCTACTGCATGTAAATTAGTAGGGGCTGTGTGCCTAGCCTGCTAGCTGCATAAAGCGGAACTAGTGACAACTGGGTATGAAAAATCCACATGTTGGAGAAATAACTGCACCTCAGGGCTTCTACCATGTGCATAGCATAGCTGAGCCTTACCTCAGGGTTAAAACATATGATATTTGGATTCTGATTAATCAACATTTTGCAGCTATGACCATCTCTAAATCAAGTGACTATCCCAACAAACCAGGAATTCTGTGGAAGTTCTTGAACTCAGATCACCCTCCCAAGAAGTAATTATTATAATATGCAAATCTATTAGTGTATTTTACATTCATGCCTCTCAATCTGCAAAGGCCAAAAGAGAGGTGATTAAATTCAATTTGATCCCAAATTGATGAACAGAAGACTAAGACTTAACAAGATCTGGGATTATCTGGGATCAACAATGCTCATGTAAATAATTCATACCAATAAGAGAGAGATAACATCAGGTTCAACTTACACTAGAGATAATTTGGGTGTATCATGAAGGACAACACACTGAAGGACAGTCATGAGTAATAATTGTACTGTCGAGGAGTTGGCTGTCTATTTTTTAAATACATTCACATGCATTGCATATTGCACTCCCAGTTAAGAAAAGAATAGGTAAGGGGGCCAGAAAGCTAAGGATTTGGCAGAAGACAGAGTTCAGGTTCTCACATTTTAAGCTGGAAAATGTACATGGAGAAAATCACCCTTGTGGTTGATCACTTGTGTACAGCTGCAACAATACTTTATTTTTTCTCATTTAGCAAAGCATTCACTTCTACTTGCAAAGGGCAGTGACAGATGAGTAGCACAAAAAAGAACTGTATCAGATATATTGTGGCTACTTTTTATATCCACTGGCCCCCTCTTTCTTATTTATGATTTCTATTACAATAGTACCTGAAGGCTCCGCACTGAGTTCAGAGCCCCATTGTGCTAAAATACTGTACTCCAGTGTAGTAAAAAACAGTCCCTGACTCGACAAGTTTACAATCTAAATAGACAAAAGATGGGAGAAAGGAATTATGTTTTACAAATGGGAAAATGAGCCACGCAGAGATTAAGTGATTTCCCAGTGACAGGAGCCTGAGGGTTCTAGGGTGGTAGGAAGGCAGCCAGGGCAGGCGAAGGCAGCAGGTCCATACCCTTTTACCTATGATGAATGGCCCTTTGAGACTGCAGTTTGCCCCTGAGGTAAGGGGCTACATGATGACTGGCAGTAGGGTCTCTGTGGCGGAAAGTGGGTATAGCGGGATGAGGGCTCCCTGAGGGGGAGGGGCCCCAGAGTATGGGGGGCACTGCGACATGGCAATACTATGAGCGAAGGATGCTGTGGTCTGGGAAGAATGCAGGTCCTAATGTAAGGTGGCAGAGCCATTAGCACACAAACAGGTAACAGCAGCTGAGACACCAGCCAGAAGGGGGCATTCCCATACCTAGATGAGCTAATTCCTGAGTGACCAGCCAAGGACAATGTAGTGGTGAGTTGCACCCTGTTACAGAGAGAATCAAAATCATGAAATACACAGACCAGTCAAAACCCTAAAATAATACACTTTGAAAAAAAGCAAAAGAAGTAATAACAACACCACAAGTTTGTGTTGGCTCAGGAGGTGAATGTGAAAGATACAGCGTGTTTGCATAAGTGACAGACGCGCACACACACTGTGTGAGAATGACAAAGTCCCACTGCTCCTTTAAGTATGCTGAGCAATTCAGACATCGGAGCAGCTGCCAGCAAGCTCCCCCTATCCTGAACCCTGTTGTGTCCCCCCCCCCATGTCACCACTGTCACTAGTGGCTCAGACTGATTTGTTAGGACTCATTTATTCCTTTCTCTATGTTTAGTTGACTTCCGTGAGCTTTGTGCTCATTTCGGAGCTTAATTTATGAATCCTCTTGCCTGCACTTTTTTCAATACTATTTTATTTTTTCCAGTAATTCAACATACTGCTTCAGTTCAAGAACTATACTACTTGCTCACATGCTCATCTTTCATTGGGATGTAAAAGTACCCTATGAAGCCAAATATAACCTCTTGACCCCTCTGTACAGGTGTAATTAATGATATTTTCCTGTGGATCTCCTGATTCTAGAAGTGGCCTAGAAGCACCATTATAGAAACACAAAGCTACATCTCCTCCTTCAAGCTAATTGCACCATCTCTCTAATGTTCTTGGCTCATGTCATCTTAGGTACAAAGAGAACACACCTGGAGTTTGACTAGAGATCTTGGTCATAGTTCCTGGCTTTCTTTTTAGGCCACTGCACTAATACTGTAATACAAAATTCTTGCTCCAAATGTAATGTTAAGCATTGACAGCCTTGTTGGTAACTGATCATACAGCAGATTGAATTTGAAACAGGCTCCATGGCATTGCTTCCTACATTTGCATGTCTTTAACTCATGAGCCTAATGGATGTATGGATTTCAATGAAAAGTAAAAGATGGCTGCATTATTCTTCCTCGGATCTGTTTTGAACTGATTCAGATATTCTCTCACTATTATTTTCAATTGCATGATTTCTTTCTGCCACTTAGAAAATGGAGTCCCTCTCATTTTCACACTGGGCCAAATTCTGGAGTCTTTACTTAGACACAGCTCTGTGCCAGTGGAATTCCATTCTTCATGGTCTCCATATTATTGATTTTAAAAATGCTTTTTCTAAATACAGTGCCACAGGTACACTGTGCCACAGGCATTTCTAAATACAGTGTCACAGGCATTTGACAGTATAGATCAGAAAGTGACTTGGGCAGTGCTGGAGTCGTATGGAGTGGATAGCAGATTGATACAGTTGTTGAAGGATATTAACGATAATGCAGAGGCAGTGGTGAGAACTTGCGGAGAGTTGGGAAGTTGGTTTAGAACGAATAGAGATATGAGACAAGGAGATCTGATATCGCTGAGTATCTTCATCACACACCTAGAGAGAGTGATGGACAAGATCAAGGAAGAGGTAGAAGGGATATCAGTGCACGGGATGAGAATTAACAATTTGAGGTTCGTGGATGATATAGTTATCATCGAGGAAAATGAAGAGAAGTTAGCAAGAATGGTGCAGGTGTTAAATGAGGAAGGGAAGTGATATGGACTGATTATGAATATTGATAAAATGAAGACAATGATATTTGGAGATAAGGAAATAGGAAGGAAGATCAGTGTAGATGGTATTCGGCATAATGGATAATCCGAATAGGAGAGGCAGACCCCACAGAGAATGGGGAGATGATATAGTAGATTGATGTGGAGCTAGTCTACAGAAACTAAGCCACTCCACACTGGACAGGGAAAGATGGAAGGAAATAGTGAGGGAGCCATCGGACACCAACGGGCGTTGAGCCCATGGTTGTTGATGATGATGATGATGACAGGTACATACAAAGAAAGGCATCTTTACTTCATTTGCATGCAACAACCCAATGTCTGTGCCCTTAAGTGCACATACAAGCTCTCAATAATCCATTTTACCCTTGCAACACACATGTTTGACCCACCATTAATTTTATTGCTGTCTGTTTTGTAATGTTGTGTGCTTCTGAGATCATACAGTACTTTGCTATATCTGAATGGTACTTGATAAATCAACAGGATTAGAACATACGTGTACGATGAGCAACATGAAATACATTATTGATGTTGCTCAGGTTCTCCTGGTACATTGTACATTTTCCATTCATATGGTGGTTTTGCTAATATGCCTCCTCTGTTCCAAGGCTAGCTGTTCATTTAACTTATAAGACAAGTAGGGAGGATTGCTCTCCAGAATCCCAGTTCTTAGGGTCTGTCAGGAGAATGTCTTCATGTATCACTTTCCACCTTTCCTTCCAGATATATATGAAAGACCCCGAATGCCACCAGCATACCTAGACAATTCAATCAACTTGTTTTCTCCAGGGTATATTTTCGCACAGATGTGAAATCACGGGAACAAACCTGAAATTTGGATGATATCAGAAGGTAATACAAAAAAGAGGCCATTTTAATGGTGTGTCTCTTACCCTCCTCCTTCCTCTTCATCTTTATCAGTTTTCACTTTTCCTGCATTCTCGTTGAGGAACATAACAGAAGATGGAAGGGGCTGATCTTGTTACCACTGAAGTCTCAAGGATTAACTCCCACTCAATTCACTGGAAATGGGATCTGGCTCTGAGTGGACTTTCTTACTGTGTGCCAGTAGCCCCACTGGAATGCAAACTCTATGGCTGCATCTAGACTGGCAAGATTTTGCGCAAAAGTGGCTGCTTTTGTGCAAAATCTTGCCGCCTGTCTACACTGGCTGCGAGTATTTGCGCAAGAACACTGACTTTGTACTGTACAAAATCAGTGCTTCTTGCGCAAATACTCTGATGCTCCCGCTCAAGTATTCTTGCGCAAGAGTATTTGCACAAAATCTTGCCAATCTAGATGCAGCCTATGTGGTAATACCAACTGTCTGAGAAGAAATGCACCCCTGTAGTCACACTAAGGATGTTAAATTGCATTTAATCAGCTAATCGAGTAGTCAATGGAATTTCCATCAATTACTTGATTAGCTGATGGGGGGGAAACTGCAGAGCCACAGTGGGGTTAGCTCCCAGCTCTGCCTTTTAAATGTAGCAAGAGCTAGATGGCTCTTACTACATTTAAAAAACAGAGGCGCAGCATCTGGGACTGGGCATGAGCTGGGTCAGCTCACACCATTTCCCCTGATGTGCCTCTTCCCTCCCTCTGCTCTCCCTCCACCTCGTGGAAACAGTGCTGAGGGGGAACTGGCTTTTAACCCGGCTCCCCTCAGCACTAGCTCCTACTCCGCAGCCCCCTTTCTGCCTCTGATAGAGGGAGCGAGGTGGGGGGAGGGAGAAGTGACTAGTCAAGTAGTGACTCAACTACCCAATAGGCCTAGGCTTATCGGGTAGTTGTTTACTCAACTAGTTGCTTACATCCCTAACTCACACTACATGCTACTGTAATAATCTTTGAACAAAATATGACTTGTGAGGCATCATTTGAAAACTCACTCACTTCTTTTCCTAATTGAGGAAGGAGGTGTGGCCAGCTCACTGGTCAATAATTTCCCACAAAATGTAGGTGGCAACATTACATTTAAAAGCGGAAACCATGACTGACATGTTTACAGGTTTGTTTCTCGAGGACAAAGGACAAGCTGATGCCCCATCTGATGTCATCAAAGCTGATGGGACACCACCTATCATGTAGCCATTCGTTGGCAAGGAAAAAGGCAGGAACAAACAGGTCTGCATCTTGGCAAACAACTTAAGAAACCTGCCCTGCCACACACCAGACTCCATGTCTCCTTGCTCTCAGCTGGAAATAACTTTTTATCTAGGGGTCATTCTCAGGAAGATGATTTCCAAGGGTGACTGAATTATAAGAGTGATTGGCAAAACCCCTGGCCGACTCTCCTTGCATCCCCCTCTTTGCACCAAGGAAGACAGAGGAAACAGCCATGGAATTCTGGGAATTTGGTTCCAACCTAGTAAGTTTGGTCAGTAGTGATGTCAGAAGGATGTGATAAGGACTTTGTATCAAGTACAGTTCCTTGAGTTAGGCATGAGGAAGCATTTTTCATCGTTATCTTTCTGGTAACCATTTCTAGCTTTCATGCCTCATTACTTGGACTCTATTAAAATCTCTCTCTTTGTAGTCAAATAAACTTGTTTTATTCTTTCATTGAAACTAATCCAGCATGTTTAAGTTAAATTGTCTGGGTAACTCCACTCAAGGTAGCAAGTTGTTGTGTACTGTTTCCTTAAAGGGACAGCAGACCTGACATCCACCTGGATTGTCCAGTAGAGAACATACATTTTGGGGGCAAATCAGGGACTGGAAGTATGCTGGAGTCACACTGCAGAAATCACCAAGATGGTAATAGCCAGAGTGCAAGTCAAATGTGGCTGGCAGGCTGCAGTTACACACAGATGCTCAAGGTCATCTGCATGATGCAGGCTGTTTTTGAATGATCCAGGCTGGGAGCTACAGCAACAAGGCATTACAGAGCATCCCAGGTTACAGGGCAGGTGATGGCACAGTCCCCAGAATATGACGAGGACCCATAATAATTTAGCTAATGTTGTCCATTGTGCTCTGAAAGTAATTAATTATACTTGGAACCTAGGTCATAAGTTAAGTTATTATTCTGCTGTGCTATCTTGCCTTCCCTTCACTTTAATTCTGATTTCCACAGTTTCTGTCATTACAGAAGTATAGTTCCCCTACAATCATGCATAAGTGCTCTGACTGTAGCTAGCTGAAGCTGCTTTTCTTCCTCCTTAAAATGGTTGTTTATTTCTGCTAATTCAGAGCTGAACTATAAAATATTAAGAAGTTATTAGTTAAAATATAAAACTGAGAGTCTCTGAAAATAGACCAATCCTTTAGCCACAGCTTTCACTGCTCTTCATACATTAATCAATAGTTCATATTTAATTAATTAGCACCACGTTCGCTCGGTGATGAAAGAATTTCTATGAATAGGAAAATATCTGAATATGAAAACCCAGCTACCAGACTGTTCTAAAAAGCTTCTCCCACTGACTTACATGTGATAATGGATGTCTCTCTTTTATGTTATTAGGCTGCTTGTTTTTTCCAAGGGGGAAAGGAACGCATCTTTTCTCCAGCTGGGTAAGAAATAATGTAAAACCCTTACAGTAGAAAAGCCACCTGCTTGTACTGGCAAGAGTTGATTTATTTGGATACCGTTGTTGACATGATCTAAACATATCAGCATTGATTTTTTTTAAAAGAGAGAATTTTTACACAACCAAATCTCACCTTCTCAAAAGAGAACTCAATTTTAAAATGAATGAATATTTGCAAATTAAAGTGCCAGCCCAAGGAGTTTATTTACAGTAAAACATGCCTTTCTACCATGAAATAAATATGTCTCTGGCTGAGCAAATCTCAAGAGTCTATCAGCTGTTTTAAGGTCTTCTCCCTCTCCCTGCAGCCCCAGGGCTAAGTTCAGCTCTGCTGAGTAACACTTACTCACGGGAGTTGTCCCACTGATTTTAACAGGTCTGTTTGCATGAGTAAGTGATACTCAGTATAACAGCAACTGGGCTCCCAGCTGCTAACGGTTCTTCTCAAAGACGAGCTCTTGGTATAACACAAAAATTTAAAAACACCCCACAGCTACTTGTCACGCAGAGAAAGGGAAGACCATTATGTGCAAAGGGTGATATACATAAGGAAGAGAAGCAAAGTTGCCTACCTGATAAGACATTCTGCTCTCCAACCCCTCTAACTTTATCCCTAACTACAGGGCAGTGTTCACTGTAAGCTGTGCGCTTGTGTGACCGCTCATGAGAGATTCAGATACTGCCCAGCTGATTAGCAGAGCACCCACAGCTAGGTTTTTTGTATCTACTGGTGGTGCATGTTCACACATGCCTTAGTGCACAAATTTATTCTGCACACAGATGGAAAAGATTAGAAGACACACTGGTACAGAAATGTATTATCCTAAGCACCAGAAAAATGATGGTAGCTAGGATAACTAGGGTATAACATGGACACTTTTAATTGACAGATTTTTCCCCTCCCCCCTCTTTTTCTGCTATATATTTGTCATCTGAAGAAGTGGGTTGTGCCCACAATAGCTCATATTATCTGTCGCAGTTCCCTTACTAAAGGTGCTTCTAACTTTTTTGGGAGGGAGTGCAGGGGGGGAGAAGATCCTGTGTGCTACAATCTAGCTCTAGGGACTACAATTCCCATGACCCCTTGAGGAAACCAGGAAGGAGTTTTTTTGGTCTGAGACTCTCCATGTGGAGAGAAGGACTGAGCAGTCTGTGGGTTTTCCTTTGTTTTGGAAAAAAAGGGAGCCAGGCTGCTGTTGAGGAGCTTTATCCAGTTCAGGAGCTGTTATGTTGCAGCTACAGACTGGGACTGAGAGCCTTTGGAACTGGGATCTAGTAGGCTGCTTCTGATTGTCCTAGAGAGGAGAGACTCTCTGGCTGTGCCTGTGGCTCAGAAGGACTACTCTACACCCTGCACACAGAAGGAGGCTGTAAGTAAATGGGCTCTATGGGAAAGTGCTACCTGGGACAGACCTCAGAAATATACACTAACTCTGGGTCCAAAGAGAGACAGAGAGGCCAACCCAGTGAACCAGAGCTGCTGGCATTTGGTGGAACCTGCTCAGTGGCAGAGGGAATTTGCAGCTGGCTGTACAGCTGGACTAACACACACACACCACCTACAGAGAACATCCACTTCAGTTGCAGAATCTTTAAGCACGCCCACGCAAGCAAGTGTCTGGGACTCTGAGTCAAGAGGAGTGCACACTCTGGGGTGGGATAAATGATGGAAGTGCAAATGCAAGATAGATAAGTTTTCTATTATTTGTGTACTTTGTTAATGTTATTCACTGTTAATCTGTTAAACCCTGTTTCTTTAAGTTGTCAAGTAAAGGTTGTTCATTCTAATGCAATCTATTAGATGTGTATTATTTATGATTTGTAATTGTTGTTCTGGAGTTAGATCCAGATTATTGCTGGAATAAGTTTATTCCTGGAGGCTCCCAAGGCATACCAGTAAGTGTGTACAGGGCCAGCCAGGTGGAGGCACCGCCACTGAATGTTCTTTATGAGCAAGGGGCTGCAGCAAGGCAGTGGATAGGGTTTCCCCAACTAAACATCACCACCATTGGGGTACTCAGGATCTCCTTTTATGTTAAAACCATCAGGCGCCCAGGCACACCTGTGCGTGTGACCTGCTCCCAAGCAACCCGGGGAGGAAAAAGGGAGTTACACTATATTTTTTGGTTAGTCTCTAAGGCGCTACAGGACCACTAGTTTTTAAAGTTTTTTTAGGGTATATACTGGGAGAGAACGGGCAGTTATAACATTGCCTTCCTTCAGGAAGCAGGGACCCAGGAGCATCTTATGTTAAGACTTAGGAAGTTAATAGAACAAACTGATTTGTTGAGAACTGAGCTTTCAGTATCAATGCCATTTGTTTTCCAGAAGGGGGGTGGGGGGATCAGTTTTTCTCTTATGTCAGCTTTATGTTTGTGTGTATGTAATAGCCTTTATTTTCTTAACTGGAAGACACAGAAAAGTTTATGGAAACTTTTAAAGAATCTCATTCAGACTAAATGTACCATAATAGTGAAATATTTTAAAAAGCCATAAAGGCAGAAGTTTAGAAGATTATTTTTAAGAACAATTATTACAGATGGAAAGGTAGTAAAATCCTTATAATATCAATTAGATTAAAGTAGGGGCATGAGGTGAGATATTTTCTAAATTGTTTGGGGATTATGGAAGAGTTAGGGATTATGTGGGACAATAGTTTTGGGACTGTGGAATCATTTGGGGACCATGGATTGTTGAAGTTGTATGTAACTGCAGAAAGTAAGCAGCTGTCTATAAGCCCCTTAAGTCTGCATTTTTATTTTGGAAATTCAGAGTCTGGGGACACAGAGTTAGTATTCCAATAAATCTCTAGCTTTATAAAGAGAAAATATATAGTTTCTTTAAGTAATTCAGAAAGGAATTAATTTGTTTTGGGAAGCAAGCTAATTGCTATATTATTTTTCCCCAGGGACTGTCTTTGAAAAAGTGGCTTTCATCACCCCTGTATCTAATGTGACTGATGAGTACTGCCAAGCGAAGCCAAGAACAACAAATGTTGGCCTTTGAGATCCATTAATTCCCTGTGATTACTTAGAGATCTTGGAATTCTTCCGCTGTACTCTGCACTGATTAGGCCTCAAATGGAATAGAGTGTCCACTACTAGGCACCACATTTTAAGAAAGATGTGAAGAAACTGGAGAAGGTCCAGAGAAAAGCAACAAAAATGATTAAAAGTCTAGAAAACATGACGTGGGTGAGAAGACTGAAGGAACTCGGCTTGTTTAGTTTGGAAAAGAGAAGACCGAGAGGGGACATGATAGTGGTTTTCAGGTATCTAAATGAATGTCACAGGGAAGGGGGGGAGGGGAAATTGTTCTCCTTGGTCTCTGATGATAGGACAAAAGGCAATGGATTTAAACTGCATCAAAGGAGGTTTAGAAATGGTTTTATGTGAAATTGAGATATACAGCTCTTTTCTCCCAACACCTCTCCCAAAGTGTTCCATCCAATCTAACATATCCTGTATCCCTTTAAAAAGGCTCTCACTTCAGAATAGACTTAAATTTGCTTGGGTAACCTAGCAGCTGAAGCAGGACAAAAAATGATGCTGGGTAAGTGTAGATCTTTCCAACCACAGTAGGGTTTCTCTGCCTCTTCCCCCTTTTCTACATCTTCCAAGGCTCTGCCCCTGCTCTACCTCATCCTTATACACCCTGTCCCCAATCCCAGATCTTCTCTCAAGGTCTTGCCCATGTTCCTCCTCTTTTTCGCAGATTAAAAAAAATGGACATCAGGGCTTGCCAAACAACATGCAGACACATAAACTGAAACCTAGAATGCTGGGGCAACCCTAAAACACCACTTGATTCTGACATTTTAAAAAACAACTTTAAGGCTGTGTCTACATTGGTGCGATCTTGCGCAAAAGCAGCCGCTCTTGCGCAAAAACTTGCTGCCTGTCTACACTGGCCGCGTGTTCTTGCGCAAGTAAACTGACGTTCTAATGTATGAAATCAGGGCTTCTTACTCCAGACTGTGACGCTCCTGCTCAGGAATAAGCCCTTTTGCACAACTGTTCTTGCACAAGAGGACAGTGTAGATAGGCAACATGAATTTCTTGCGCAAGAAAGCCCTATGGTTAAAATGGCCATCAGAGCTTTCTTGCGCAAGAGAGCGTCTATACTGGCATGGATGCTCTTGCGCAAAAGCACATCTCTTGCGCAAAGGCACATGCCCGTGTAGACGCTCTCTTCTGGAAGAGTTTTTGCACAAGAACTCTTCTGCAAAAGAGTTCTTGTGCAAGAAGCTGCCAGTGTAGATGTAGCCCAAGATACCAAGAAAATAAAATGAATTTACACCTCTTTGAAGATTCACTGCAAAGTTCTGTCCTTTTAGCTTGGCAAACTAAATTGACAAGAGCAGACCAGAAAAGGAAACTGTCACATAAAAAGTCATATGTGGGTCCTGCAGCTTAGTAGGCCCGGGATGGAAGTTTCCATTCTAGCTGCACACAGGCAAATGCTAACAGCAGCTGGGCTTTATCAGCTTTCACCCACGTCTTGGGCTGGGAAACTACTAAGTGGTAAACAAGTTTGACCTTGGTCTCAGCTCATAAGAGTGATAAGAAGGCGTTGAGCCAGGTACACATATACCCAGTAAACAACTGTAGTATAACTAGCATAGGGAGTCTCCGGCCCAGTGAGTCTCTCCAGGGACCTAGACCTCGGAGGATGCCCTGGATCCGCCCCCAGCTGGAGCCACGTCCACTGCGGCCTGGTGCGAGGTGATAGGAATGGGACTCCCCGCAGACTGAAGGGGCATAAACATTTCCAAGTGCCTGTTGCTCTCTTATGCATTGCTCTGGATGTGCTTATTGACGTATTACTTTGCAGTAGCTTTGTAACCATTTGGCAGCATTAAGCCTGTAATAGTAGTGACGTAGTGAAATTAATAAACGCAACTATCCCTAATCAACTCTGTCTTGAAACGAATCCATAATCCTGTTTGGCCCTGGCCCTGCGAGTTGACAGGAGCGTAGTTCCTTTCATGTGACACAGATGAACTGCCCACTTGCTTTGTTTCACCCCGCGACATTGTACTTTGATACGTTAACCATATTATTTACTGGTTAATGGCTGTAAAGTGCTTTGAAGATGAAAAGCATCATATTATAGGTATCGGATTTTTTAAAACCACAATTCTTCAAAGTAGTTCACAAAATTGGTTTCCTCACACAAAGGACTCATCTACACCATGTCAGCCTCAGAGGAGTGTAAATTCTATTGTGCACTAGCATGTTACACTCTAACTGGCCCATGTGGAATCAGCTGGAGCACACTAAAAGTTCACTGGCATGTGTTAATTCAGTATGTTTGAAGACTGTTGAAAAAAAACCTTAGCATTAAACTATTACATGGCGTGAAGAGTGGAGAATTTTCACCCAACAAATGGAAATCAGGAGCAGGCAAGTTCCCACCCACTCAGTGGTCACTACAGGTTAAACCTCTCTGGTCTAGCACTCTGGTTCAGCAACATCCATGATCCAACATGATTTCAGTTGTGTGTGACCAAGTTTCCCGTGGTCCCATAAAGTTTGTTTACAGCTACCAGTCCTGGCTCTCAAGGTTCTGTGCTGTTATTTAGCTCTAATTTACCCCTAAATGTCTTCTAAGAGCCCTGAAAGCAGTGAAAGTGTTGGTAACACTGCTAGACAATGCTGATCTCCCATGGTTCAGCAAATTCTCTGATTTGGCACCAGTCAGGTCCTGAGGCTGCTGGATTAGAGAGGTTCAACCTGTACTACCATTATCAGAGATGTAGCAGATGTTCATCCAGCCATTTCTTTAGCTGGCAATTCTCTTTCAATCATCCCATGGAGAAAGCCACAGTGGAATGGCAACTCTGCAGGACACAAGAGCAGCGGAGATCATTTGGTATGCAGCACCTCTGCTGAATCACGAGCATTGGACATCCCCAGACATGTGGCTGACATCTGGCCCATAATTTGCAATACATATTAAAGACAGAGTTGTTCCCTTGTTAGAGTGGAGGCTGCGAGTCAGGACACCTCAACATGAGCTCTGATAACTGAGATGAGAGTTGCTTTAGAAGTGAATCACATTAAAAAAAAATGGAGATTGCCTATCTCCTAGAACTGGAAGGGACCTCGAAAGGTCATCGAGTCCAGTCCCCTGCCTTCACAGCAGGACCAAGGACCAAGTACCATCCCTTACAATTTTTTGCCCCACATCCCTAAACGGCCTCCACAAGGATTGAACTCACAACCCTGGGTTTAGCAGGCCAATGCTCAAACCACTGAGCCATCCCTCCCCCCATTACAGGTTGAACCTCTCTAGTCTGGCACCATCTGTGGTCTGGCAAGACCATGGGTGCTTCTGGACCAGAGAGCCTGAGAGCTTAATAGGAGGAGGGCCAGCAGCCCGGCTGGGGGGAGCACTGGAGCCAAAGTCCCACAAAAGTGCTGGGGCTAGGCTGGAGAACCTCAGCAGTGCTGCGTGGCTGGGGAACCTTGGCCATCTGCAGCAGCATGGAGCCAGGGTCCAAAGAAGCCAGGGCTGTAGAACCCTAGCAGCCCGCAACAGCATGAGGTAGGAGGATGGAGAACCCCGGAAGCCAAGAGCAGCACGGGGCTAGAAAACCCTGGCAGCCCACAGCAGCACGGAGCTGGGGAAACTTGGTCACCTGTGGCAGCACAGAGACAGGGAAACTTGGCCATCCAAGGAAGAGCAGAGGCAGGGAAACCTGGCCGCCCACAGTAGCGTGGGGACGGGGACTAGAGAACCCCATATGCCCATGGCAGCCCTGGGCAAGGGACCAGCAACAGCTTTGCAGACAGCCCAGTTGGAGAAGGTGTAAAGAGGGTCAGAAGTAGGGGGCTGGCTAGCTTGGGCCAGTGGCGGGGGACACCTTCCCTGGTCTGAAAATTCTTTCGTTTGGGACTGGTCAGGTCCCAAGCATGCTGGATCAGGGAGATCCAACCTGCATTAATATCATAGAATAGAATCATAGAATACTAGAACTGGAAGGGACCTCAAGAGGTCATCAAGTCC
>JANRFK010002932.1:23120612-23136127 GCA_030068395.1 Apalone spinifera | reverse complement strand
AATAGCAGTTTACCTGTGTAGACACTATTAATAACTGCTGTTATTTCGAATTAACTTTGTAGTGTAGACATACCCTTATAGTTCTAGCCTGATCTTAAATAAATAAGATCATGAGCATTTGTGGGTAAGACTAACTTCATCAGATGAATTGGAGTTGAAATAATGAAATCCAAGGTACATATAACAGCAATAGAAATAGCTGTCAATTGTGGGATTCATGATAATGAGGCTAATTAAGGGGGCTGGCTGTGTCCCATTCATAGCTTTTGATATGAAAATGCAGATGTCAAAGGTAGGGGAAATTGGCTTTGTAGTGTGTTAACCAGTTAATATCTTTATTCAAGCCCAGGGTGACTGTCAAATCTGTAGATGAATTCCAGTTCTGCAATCTCTCTCTCTAACTGGGTGGAGAAATTCCTTTGTAGAAGAATGGCTACTTTTTAATGCATGATTGAGTGACCAGGTAGGTTAAAATGTTCCCCTACAGGTTTCTGTGTGTTAGTATTTCTGTTGTCTGATTTGTGTCCACTTATCCTGTGTCTCAGAGACTGTCCTGTTTGGCCAATATACATGGCAGAGGAGCATTGCTGGCACTAGACGGCATATATCACATTAGAGCAGTGTTTCTCAAAGTGGTTTGTAGGCCCACTCTGAAAAGGCTGCCAAGGGGCTGCTCTGATTTGTTTACTTACCAGCTCTGCAACCATGGAGGCTGGCGGTTCCCATTGGCTGTGGTTCATTGTTTGTAGCCAAGAGGAACCGTGGGAAGCAGGGGCTTGGGCCACATTGCTTCCCACGGCTCCCCTTGGTTGCAAATGGCAAACCAGAGCCAATGGAGGCCACAGAGTTCCATGGCTGTGGAGTTGGCAAGTAAACAAACTGGAGCAGCCTGTTAGCAGCTCTCTCAGAGTGGGCCCATGGCCTATTTTGAGAAACACTATATTAGAGTCATACAGCTAGCAAATCCTAATGAGCTGTTCGTACATTCTCCCAAATACATATTTTGATTTCTAATGGAGGTCCCAAGTTTATTCAACTTGATATACTCTCTCTCGGCTACCCATAATATTGTTTATGTTACTAAAATCTGGCCAAGTATCTGTACTGTGCCTGTGTAACTCTCTTACCACAGGATATCTAAAATGTGCCTTCTGTAAGTGTTCTTAATGCAGTGTACAAAATGAAAACAATCACATGTAATATTGCTTTCCATTAGTTTATCATTCATCTCTTTTCAAATGCTTTAACTATGCAATCACATTTTTGTAATTCAGTTTTTTCTCATTAAGATTTGGTGTAGTGTAACCATATTGTGAGGTCCTTGAGGAAAAAGTGAACAATGAAGCTGTATCTGATAATGTATCAGCCTCCTTATTACTTGCCCTGAATTTCAGAATTAAAAGTATTAAGTGTGAAATAAAAGTGTACATGCTTATTGTGTGAGAATGATCACAGGAAGGGGCTCATCCCTGTATGAACAATTGAAAACAGAAATGCAGAATTTCTTTACAAGCAAATAAAACTATACCGTAATGCCAAAAAACTGAAAGTCAGTGGAACTCAGCTTCATCATCATATTTCTGTCCATGAACTCTGTAGTCTGGGAAAATTCATAATTTTGCTAGACACTAAAAACCATGCATCCATCAGAAATGCTGGTTTTATGGCTCATTATGACAATCTAACACACCCCACTGTCTGCTAACCCTTAATTGCCCACTTCATTTTAAGTGGTCTCCTACAGCATGTGTGAACTCTTATGCTTAACAATCTAGCCTTCAATTGCCCACTTTAAATGGTCTCCCAAAACATGTTACATTATTCAGCAAAAGGGGTTGTCTCAACTTGAATTTAGCTTAAGCAATCTAGGGGTCTTCCCCAGACCCTAAAGAAGATCTCTTTGAAGCTTGAAAGCTCATAGGTTCAACCAAAAGAAGTCAGTCGGTCTAATAAAAGATATTACCTCCCCAACCTTTTCTCTCCCATTAAGTGCAATGTTCAATTAATTTATGACCCTATTTCAATATGGACTCATTATCTTTACTTTAGGTAATGTATCTAAGTAGTCATACAAACTGTATACTAAATGGTGATATATATATTAAGTAGCAGCCATGGCCTTTATTCTAGGGTTGCCAGGTGTCTGGTTTTGAACTGGACAGTCCAGTATTTGAGCTTTCTGTTCGGGAAACAAATTGAGAAATTATAAATGAGAAAATATAAATGTCTGGTATTTTCTAAATAAGATGTAATGTAGATTGTGATGTAATGTCAAGTGTGTCCGGTATTTTTGTTGAAACCATCTGGCAACCCTACTTTATTCTGGCAGTGTAATGATCTGAAAATTATAGGCCAATTTTTCAAACAAGCATTCTAAATTATGCCCACAATTCTGTGCATGCAAAAATATTAGTATATATGTACACAAAAGAGCACCTGTGTGCACAAGTGCCAGGGCTGCCAACTAGGGATGGAAAGGGCAAAGGGGGCAGTAGTGCTAGAGCCTGGCAATTTAAAAGGACTCATAGTTGTGGGCCGCCACTGCTGATACTATGGCAACAGCGGTAGCTGGAGTCCCCAGCACTTTAAATTGACACTAGAACCCCTCACACTGCAGTCTAGGCAACAGAGAAGGCTGGCTGGGAGAGGCACGGTTTGTCTCCAGCCCCACCACTTCTGGGGGAATAAGAGCCAAGCTCTCACCACACACACACAAACTGATCAGGGCCCATCGAAATCTGTTACCAGCCCTTACAACTGTATACTGTGAATAAGCAAATGTGCATTTGTACAGGTATCTGCGTTTTTACACGCATAAACAACACAAACATACATTTTCCTGAAAACATTTCAAAGATTTCTTTAAAAATCAGGCTCAGTAATTCCTAACAGTGATGAAAAACACGCACACAGATTCTTAGTTAAGGATTCTGAAAGCCAAATCACTCTCCTTACACTTAAGTTCTCCAGTTGAGACAATGCTAAACACATTCTGCTCTGCCTCACTCCAATGTAAATTTAAGGTAAGTGCACTGATTGAGTGGATTCATTTCAGTTTTACACTAGTGACATGAGCATAACATAGGCCTATGTATATCAAAATAAAAGTCTCAGGGATAGCTGTAACAAAATACAGGACTGTGTAGCTGTGTGAGTCAGCTGCAGGACCATTCATTGTTTTTTTTAAGTTTTATCAAAATAAAGTTATTCTACTTCTGCCTCCATTATCACTTGATGTATTTTTGACATACAACAAATATTGGCTGTAGTCACCATATGCACTGCTGATGAGAGAAATGTAGCAGAAGACTGGAACCTAATTGTTAAATGATGTTTTTGATTGTCAGGAAATTAATGACACACTGTGGGCTGTGTAGTAGTGCATGCCTTTGAAATATGGATGAAAGATCCAAGCTTTTACAGAAAGCTGATTTTATTAATTTTGATTTATATGTTTAATTTGTTTAGAAAGAAAGAAAGAAAGAAAGAAAGAAAGAAAGAAATACTTTATATGCAGGCATGCACATGCACACACAAATTTCCAAGAGGTTGCTATTTTCCAGCAAATTATATGAAACGTAAAATTAACAAAATGTAAATAATATAAACAACCTAAATTAAATATTAAAACAATGCCATATCTGAATGAGTGAATTTTACTTTCATAAGAGGCTGAACTATAAAACCATTCTTACCAACGCAACACCCAGCTGTTTGGTGTTTAGCATCAGAATAACATTATTCTAGTGCAGCTGCTGTTATTGTTTGCTGTGTTTCTGCCAACTTGCGGAAGCCAGAGATGTTAGTCTAGCAGAGAGGGACAGCTCTGATGAAAGCTATAGTTTGACAGATGCTCCCATCAACAACTTTGTTACTCTGATTGACTACATGGTATTTTAGGCAAATTAACCTGTCCAAAAAATTCTTTATTACTATGCTTGTGCACAGATGGAAATATGAACTTCACAATTCTGGATACGAGCTTAGCAATTAACTGAAATGTTTCAATAGACTAATGAACTTTCATTCAAAGCATGCTCTCTGTCAGGAGAAGAGACAGGCTGTATTTGAGAAAGTGTTATAGAATGTCAAATAGATCTCGACAGCAATGCTACTATGAAATTTGAAATATGAGAAAAATCACTGAAGGGAAATCATTTAACACCTTTGTAATCCAGTGGGATCCAAACTAAGCCTTTATTATCTAAATCTGACATTATACTACATTATACATTTACTTACTATAATTCATAAAAAACATAAATACAGTGCTGCAATCACTAAAATTGCTCAGTTTTTAATGGTCACCCTTTATTACATGGGGAAAAATATCAAATGGTGACATTTCTAAGGAAGTTACTAGAGATGATGTTAACAATTCAACCTTAATATTGCAGAAATCACTGCCTGAGTCCTAAGAAACTATTTAATAGATAACCCAATTAAAGCATAACATTCCTATGCACTGAAATGGGGGAAGAGAGAAGTGTGTATCACCACTCTACATGGATATATATTTTTAAATATGCTATCTGGGTAATAAATGTAACCTTTTAGGGTGTGCTGGAGAAGGAAGTGTGCAAAGAAGGGATTGAAACTTGGCTTGGATAACACAGAATGACACTTCTGGGAACATATTTAAATTATGCATCAAGCACTCTTCATAAAGTAGCATAGGACCAACCCAGTGTCCTATATAAGCATTTCACCCTCCCCCAAAATAAAAGTCAGTGGACCAAATTCTGAAGCCTATCAACAGCCCTTTTGCACCACTCTCCTACTACAAGGAGCCCACACTCTTGTTGCAAATCACCATCAGAGAAATCCCATGCTGATGCAAATCTAAATCCACTCATAGGGAGTATGTTGGGGGGGTGTAGTAGGGCAGAAAGGAGCAGAGGCCAAGTTCTGCTCTATTCTCACTCTGGAGAGGTCTACACTCATAGGTAAGATTGAACGAAGATATGCATCTCCAGTAATGTTAATTATGTAGCTTGTATCAATGTACCTTGTTTTGTGTTTCCCAACAGTGGAAGGTCAATGGGAGGAAACGCTCCCACTGGCTTCCCTTACTCCTCACACACATAGTGTGAGGCATCCTCTGAGTTCAATTTAGTCAGTCTTAACTAGACTCACTAAATTGAGCTCTGGAAGATTGATCATGGCAGCAGCCATCTTCCATTTAGTATAGACAGGGCTTATGTGGATTCTTCCCTGAGGCAGTAAAGGACTCTCAGAATTAGGCAGGATCTTTCATGGAGCCTCAGCTGAATTTGGCCATTACTCTGCAAAGCTCTTACATTCATGTTTAACTTTAAGCACATGCTTAAATCCTGTTAACATCAAGTGTATGGTTAAGTACTTGCAGGATCAGATTTGTATGCCTTTTCTTTCTCTCTTAACATTGTCACTATGCAATCAGCATGTATAATGTGTATATGTATTTAATATGGCATATATTACATAGGG
The DNA here is from genome assembly GCA_030068395.1 of Apalone spinifera. Classification (NCBI taxonomy): domain Eukaryota; kingdom Metazoa; phylum Chordata; order Testudines; family Trionychidae; genus Apalone; species Apalone spinifera. Next base: position 23,130,658 of record JANRFK010002932.1, on the reverse strand, counting down.
TGTATTAATACTCTAACCTCTTGGATCAACAAAAATCTGAGCATACGATAATGTTAAAATATGATGTGTCCAATGGAAATATTTTCTGTGCATTTTTATTCAAATTACACAACATGCCTTTTTTTCTCTCCACTGTGTTATTTTGTTTTTGTTAGGGAGGAGCTAAAATCTCCATTCCATTATATACAGTCTTATGCTTAATCTTGGGGGAAACACTGTGCTGTGACAAAATAGCATACACTTTTGCTACACAGCTTGTAAACAGCTTGACTCTTTCATAATAAAATATTAAAGCCTAATGTTGTAGTTTGTTCCCTCTGAGGATCAGGGCTCGTAATAGCCCTGAGCATGTCAAACATGGATGGGAAATGCTACATTTTAAAACAAAAGCAAGGTGTTAATTCATGTACTTTGTAAGAACATTATCTAAAACCCTTGCAGAAATCTTAAAAATCTTTAAAATTTTAACTACCCAGTGAGTTAACAGCTTTAAAATAAACACTCAAGTTTAAGGGAGGCGTTTGGAAGATGAATGAATCTTGGAACGTAAAACTATTGCAAAGCTTCTGAAATTTAAGTCTACGATAAGCATACTGTTGTTACTACATGTCATGTGCAATACTCCCATTGACTTCAAAGGAAATAGACTGGGGACAATAATTTATTAACTTACTAGCAAGAGTTACCCAGCATTGCTCAGGTCCTTAACTCAATTTTTTTTTAAATAAAAGGAAAAGGTACATGCTTTATTGAAATGATTGAATTTTTCAGAAATACAGTATTATTTTATTAAGTTAATTTTAGTTTTTTTTTCAAATGGGAATTCTATCAAGTGTATTATTTACTTCATCCCTGTAAACTCTAACCATGCTCTATGTTTTAATTTAAAAGGGCTAGAGTCAATTTGGTTTCCAATAACATTGTCTTCTAGTTTTCAAACTTAAAGCATTGATTTGGCTGCATCAAAACAGAGCACTATTCCAAATTTCTCCATTTTATCTCTTTAAGGTTTACTGAGAAGCAATCCTATTTGAGATTCAGCCTATGTTACTGGCTCATCTTGGTTCAGTCTCTTTCAAGCTTCACTCAGTTATGTCAATTTTAAGGACTATATTGATTTGGTAATTCTGTATGTTTTCTGATTGATTTTCATAGAATCATAGGGCTGGAAGAGATCTCAGGAGGTCGAGTCCAGCCCCCTGCCCAAAGCAGGACCGATCCCAACTAAATCATCCCAGCCAGGGTTTTGTCAAGCTGAGACTTAAAAACCTCTAGGGATGGAGATTCCACCATGTCCCTAGGTAACCCATTCCAATGCTTCACCACCCTTCTGGTAAAATAGTTTTTCCTAATATACAACCTAGACCTCCTCCATTGTAACTTGAGACCATTGTTCCTTGTTCTGCCATCCGTCACTACTGAGAACAGCCTCTCTCCATCCTCTTTGGAACCTCCCTTCAGGAAGTTGAAGGCTGCTATCAAATCCCCCCTCACTCTTCTCTTCTGCAGACTAAATAAGCCCAAATCCCTCAGCCTCTCCTTGTAAGACATGTGCTCCAGCCCCCTAATCATTTTGGTTGCCCTCCACTGGACCCTCTCTAATGTGTCCACTTCCTTTCTGTAGTGGAGAACCCAGAATTGGACATAATCCACCAGAAGTGGCCTCACCAGTGCAGAATAACGAGGAATAATCACTTCTCTAGCTCTGCTACAAGGGCACACTGTTGACTCATATCCAGCTTCTCAACCACTGTGATCCCCAGTTCCTTTTCAGATGAACTGCTACTTATCCAGTCGGTCCCCAGCCTGTAACAATGCTTGGGAATCTTCCATCCCTTGTTGAACCTCATCAGATTTCTTTTGGCCCAATCCTCTAATCTGTCTAGGTCATTCTGGGCCCTATCCCTGCCCTCCAGCTTATCTACCTCTTCCCCTAGCTTAGTGAGATTTTATGAGAAGCAATCCCATTCCAGGAACATCCCATTTTCTAGGCACAAACAAACAAAAACCTTAAGTATGTTACCTTAAGTTATGATAAGATGAAGTTGTATGCTGAATTGTGTGGTCCGAGCTCTTACCGATTTGGAGGAGTTCTTGATAAATAGACAGACCAACTTTCTAAAATATATAGTAGATAACATGGACAACTTCATTGTGCAGTGGTCTTTGTTAACATCAGAGAAATAAGAGTCAAAATTTGCCCCGATACATAACTCCACTCTGCTTGCACTGGTGTAATGGAGGGCAGAAATTTAAGTTTTAATTCTGTATATTCCTAGCTGCAATTTTTCAGTGCCTGTGATATAATGCAAGACAGTTTTTGGCTTGGATATAAATCATTTAATAAAGTTTTAATGTCAATGCTCTTACTGAATTGACATGTTCATCTTATTTCTGTTCTTCCTGAAGTTATGCCCATAGCAATAGCCACTGGTAGCATCATAATTAGGCAGACCATTATTGAGAGCAAGACAAGCAGTATACTTACTTATCAAGTTTTATGTAAAGAGCAAGCTGGTTATAAGTGACAAACTTATACATGGTCCCAATTTATGCCATCAGACTTTGGATAATATGATGAAAACTTTCCAATTTCTGTCTTACAGAAGTTTATGTGAACTTGTTTGCACCAGTTAATTCCAGGTAGTTGGACTGAGAATGATGTTCCCATGCACTCAACAGAATTAGCAGTAGTTTTGCTTGAGCAAGGACCAGAGGTCAAGCACCAGAGGTCAAGGAATAAATTCTGCACTATTCCTACTAAACTACTAAGATTTAACAAGCTGTTAAAACCCTTATTTCAGCCAAATATAAGTTCTGAATATTTCATAGGCTTCTGGGACATAATCCAATGCCCAGTGAAGTCAATGGAAAGACTTTCTTGCACTTTACAGGTCAGTGGATCAGGCTCTTGGACAGTATTCACACCAATCTTCACCAACACCCGTTTTGGAAAGCTGGTTTAAACCATTTGCTAACTTTAGTAAAGTCTGGATTAAATGCAATTAAATGAAACATCATCTTGTTTTGCCAAAATCTTGAATTATAGATTTCACATAGGTTTCTTCATTTCCTAACAACTTGGCCAAGTTTGTAAAGTTAATTTTTAACCCCTGCCAAATCCCCAATGACTTTTGCTCCCGGCATCTGTCTAATGATAGGCACCATGAACTCCTATGCCCATGCAACAACCCACTGACTCCAATGTGTATCCATGCTGACTTCTCTTTCATGATACAGGACCTAGGGCTAAACAGACACACTCAAAATAAGATCATGTGCTCTGTGGTACCTGCCACGTTTTCAATGAGCATTCAAAAGGGTGCTTGCACAATATGTTTGTGCATTCCTTTGCAGTTTTCATTCTCTCTGTAAATTTAGTAATGACAAATCTTGGAAAATGTAATGACATTGGTCCAGATCCTTCACTGTCATCCTTACAAAAGCAGCCTGAAAGCTGCCTAAACCAGCTCCTTGGTGATTCTGCCCAGCTGGATAGAACCCACCGGTGGTGCTGAGTTGACAGAGTGGCTCCAAACCACCATTCTCTCCTAGCATACTGGGCTTGGCTGTAGAGGAGAGGGAAAGTCAACTATGTTGCTTCACTGCAATGATCCCCGACTGCCCAAATAGCCGATACTAACAGGGTGGTTAAGGTAACCCGCATAAAAAGCAGGCTTATTAGTAAGTATCTTGCAAATCAAGCAATAGACCTGGAGTACAACTCTCCTCCCCTTATCCCCACCCCCAAAACATTCAGGTCTCAGTGAGGGACCTACTCTGTTCAAAGATATATTATTCAGCAAAAAGCTCCAAGGAGGGCAGACAACCCAACTCTGCAGAAGAAATAGCACAGAGCTTTGCTAGCAGATAGTTTAACCTCACCTTATGCTAAGATCAGGGTGATATTCCAATTGCAAACATGTGGCTGACAGGAAAAATACCCTGCCCCCTGGAATTCAGATCATAGAATCATGGCTCGGTGAATATGATATTAATATGGCAGTTCGCTAGAATCTCTTTGTCAAGGCCTGGTCATAAAACGGGAAAACAGACAGATGGCCTCTTGATTGAGCAGATAAATTACTTTTGCTACCCAGGATCAGACACATCAACATTTGTAGTCAGTGATTCCCTCATCCCAGGACTGAGTAGCTTTATTTTTTAAAACAAAATACTATGGCACAAGTTAATAGAAATAGTTATTGGGGCAACTCCAAGGCTGCTAAGGTGACCTGTATTGAGGGGTTGGGAAAAAGCCCTGTTTGCAGTGTAAGTGGAAATAAAAGGGATGTTGAGATAACTGCAATCAGATATCTAAATCAGAGGCATGTTTGGGTTCCCTAAAGTCCACAGACATTTTAAAGAATGTCTCATATATACAATGAGAAGGCAATGAGTCAGCTGCTGCTTTTATTCTGTTTCATACAATTTTCCTATTTTTTTCTTTCGTGCGTTGCTCACTTTCTACAGACTGGTGATAGTCAGGAGTCTGCTACTGCCAGAATCCCTCAGTACAATGGAATGTACAAAAATGTTTACTCCCATAATATAGGAAGTGAAGTTAGACTAGAGATTTACTACCAGAAATAGAGTGTAAAAGGAGAAGCCTTGAGCAGAACCAGTCAGAACATTTCCAGTGACATGAAATGTTGCCGCATTTGTGCTCTTTCATGGAGATGTATCAGTTCTGACTGGAGATTGGGGCTGGGGATGGGGAGAAAGACAGGCAGAGACAGACCAAGCATATCACTGGCCAATGTCCTAACCACCATCCCACCTACCCACTCATCTTCCCAAACTGGAAAACTCAGGCTTCAGTCAGAGTTAGGGGAACCAACAGCCATATTGGGCCCCTGGCTAAGGAGGGGGCAGCTCCATGTTCCCGGAAGGGGCAGAGCCTCAGGTGGAAGGAGCAGGGCCAAGGGTAGCCAGCCCTCAATGTCACGCGAACTGTGGTGTCCCTCCCAATGCTACCTGGGGCATGCTGTATGGTACCCGTTCCTCTCCAGGAAGCCCTAAGAGCCACCCGGCGCATGGCCCGTGATGCTCTGGCAATGATTTAAAGCAGTGTTTCTTAAACTTTTTAAGACCAAGGAACACCAAACAATCATTTTTTTATGAGGAACATCAAGGATTTTTGTTGAGCAAAAAGGGTAGGGGGAAAGTTAATGAGCAAAAAAAAAAAAAAGTTGCCTGTCCCTTTAAGGGAGGCCATTTTGAACTCTGTTGTTCTCTGTGGAACACCTCCGACTGACTTGCGGAACACAGTTTAAGAAACACTGAATTAAAGGGCTTGGGACTCTGGGCCCCTTTAAATCACCGGGCCCCAAGGCAGTTGCCCCATTTGCCTCCCCCCCCCCTGCCCAATCTGCCATCAGCAAGACTGATTAGAAAAGATACAACTCGGTTTTAGAAAGAAAAAGTTCAGAAGGTTTTAGAACAAAAACACATTTTAAAAACTTAAAAGTTGACATGACATGGAATTCTCATCCTCTGGTCAGCTCTAGACTGAGTCCTCATTTCAAATAGGTGGAATAAAAGTACCAATAGGGGAAGTCCTGTACATATTTTAATCACATATTGTATTCTTGGATAGGGGAATTATATGGAACAAATTTCAGTACTTAAAGTAGGCATAGACAAAAAAGATTTTAAAATAGTTGCTAGAAATTTTCTTAAATCAATCTGGATTAAATCTTTAGGAGTTTGAGTCGAATACAGTACTCTAAACCTATAGAATGTTTTTCCTATTTCCACTATTACTTGATACTTCTGCCTCATTCTCAGACTTCTCCATTCTCCCTAAAAAATGACAGATGTAACTTCCATAAAATCTTGATTTGATTCAATCCACTTGCTAACTTTACTGCTAGCATTTATAAAACAAGATTAAGGAACACCCTGCCAACCTGTTTGCAGCTTAAACATAAATTGTACTTCTCAACACAGAAATTAAATGTGCTTGTTGGATAAGGTAGCTAATTGTAACAAGATTTATATGAAGTGCAAATCTGTGACAGACGGGCATAATGAGCAGTCTTTAATATTTATTGCCCTTTTTTAGGACACCCCGCCAAATTAATGTTTGTCTTTGATAATAATTCATAAAATCTAACAGGTTCCATTTTCTTGTATGAGTGACATACTATTAAGAAAATAGCTGAGTTTTTAATTTACAAATAAATCTGATATTTATCTCTTTACTCAAACTATTTAATAGCTAAACAAAACTCAGTATTTAAAATTACCCCAGTATTTAAAATTTAAGATTCCTCTCTCAATAGAATTTTTGATTTGTTAATACATGAATTCAATTACTGCACCCACATTTAGGCGGCAAGGGATATCACTGCTATTTATAAAGAAAATTTCTTGATGATGGTAAGAGAAATCAGGCAACTCTCTTTTGGTAATATCAGTAATAAGAGGTCTTTTCACCTAAGATCTTTCACTGAAACTGTAAAAACTTTTTCTAAAAATTCTGAATTTGTTTAAATCAAATATTTTTAGTAAAGTTTTAGCAGACAGATCCTGAAGTTTGCTTGAACCCATACCAAGTTCAAGTACAGAAAAATCCTGCTCCCTTCTCTGTTAGGCCCATGGGACTTCAATAGGATGCACCCTGTTTCACCATATTTGAACAGTCCATGTAGTGATGGTTCTGTTAGCTCAGACTCTGCTTCTCCTCTGACGTGCTTCTGCTTTGACTCTACATCTTATTATACAGGTTGCACCTCTATAAACTGGGACACTCTGGTCCGGCAATATCTGTGGTCTAACAGAGCCACGGATATTCCAAGATCAGAGAGTCCCAGAGAGGGTGAACATAAGAATGGTCAGACTGGGTCAGATCAAAAGCCCATCTAACCTAGTATCCTGTCTTTCGACAGTGGACCAATACCAGATGCTCCGGGGAGTGTGTTTGTGGGGAGAGGTTGGGGGGAGCTCAGTTGGGCTGCTCAGGGAGGTCAAAAGCTGGGAAGTTCCACGTGCAGCTCAGCTGGGCTGCCCGGGAGGAAGGGAGGTCCAGGGGAGTGGCAAGGCAAAGGGTGGGGTCAGGAATTACTCCCCTGGTTCAGCAAAATCCCTTATCTGAGACCAGTCAGATCTCAAGGGTGCTGGATCAGGCAGGTCCAACCTATATCAGGATAATCTAGGACCTCTTGCAGAGCTGGGCTGTAGGGCATTAGCAGGTTGCAGATCAATATACAGGCTACAAAACCCCCCTGTCCCCATAGAGGAGAACTGCAGATGTGCCTGCCCCACACCAACTGCCCTCCCCAGCTACAGAGAAGAGAATGTGGCTTTAGCCTGTGAAATCCACACCCTCTATCGCCACCATCTCATGTGGAGACTTGCCATTTGTCCCTTCCCCAGCAGTGCCCAGAAAGCACGCCTTACAGATGTTGTGCAAATGACAGGGGGATTCCCTTTTACCATTTGCCATTATTTATGGTATTTGCAGTATCCTTTACGCTTGAAAGGGAGAATTATTGCAAACACACATCACAAACAATCAGTTCTAGCCGTAAACGGCACATTTTTAAGGACACTCGGTGCATTACACTTATTGAAATGTATGTTTTGTTTGGAGAGTCTGTTTTGGCCCACTCTAAATGACTGTCTCTAATAAGCAAATCCCTGTCCTTAGATTACAATACAATTTTTCCTCATTAGTGTAAAGGGAGTGACATTTTCAACCTTCCTGGGGAGAGGCATTACAAGAAAGAAGAGATCAGTGTCTGAGAGCTAACTGCCTGCTCATTACCGCTGCTCTCGCTGCACTGCTCTGTGGTGGCTCCGCAGCCGCTATGAGAATGGGCCTGTGACTGTAGCCATAGGAATGCACCTTACTGTTGGCTAAAGGAGAGCTTGAAATATGTACCAGAGGAGGGCAGAACCAGCCAGCCACTGCCACCATTGGGAAAAAGACAAGAGACTTGCGGACCCCTTCGTTGAGGCCTAGGATCAATGCCCTGTCACTGCCACCAGTGCCATCCTGGGGACAAGGAAAAGGCTGGGATTTGTACCAGGGCACTCTCTCTCTGAGCCTCATCTGAGGGCTTTGCATATGATAGCTGCTTCTGACGCATCTGAAGCACCAACTCTCTGTCACCTGGAGGTTCCTCCAAAACCTTCTGGATATTGCGAAGGTCAGGGTGCAGGTGCGACAGCGGCATAGCCAGGCAGGCCCAGTTGGGTAGACCCTAAATTTAGGTGGGTGGGCAATGGTGTGGGTGGGGGTTAAACCCCAGCCTCGCTCCCCAGATGGAGTAAAATCTGGGGCACAAAGAGAGTCATGGGTGGGCCTGGACGCAAAGTGGGTGTGTGGCTACACCCATGGGGGAGGCAGGCGAGTTGCTGGTACTACGCCTCTTTCCTAGAGCCCCCTGACTAATGCAACTCTGCTGAGCTCCATCTCCTGAAGCAATCACCTGTTTATATTAAATCTCACTGCAAACAAGACAGTGGTATCATTTTACATTGATTCAGTGTCTCTCATCCCACAGGATCTCCAAATGCTTCATGGCTAGCAGCTGTTTCATAGTGTAATACTACATGGCAATTTAGGGCACAAATCAGAGTGGAGTACTGCATCCAGCTGAAACTGCAGGGGGATTTTAGGCCGGTAAAATATAATTACCCAAATTGCACTTTTGCCAAAATGCCCAGGGCTAACATCTCTCCACTCACAAAATATTGCCCTTAACAGTTCTGAGGGCATTCATCTCTTGACAGAGAGAAATGTCTTTGGATATTCATGCAGCTTGTACAACTCAAAAGCAAATTGAAAATTATTATAAAACCTGTTCCACATTTTTCATTCATTAAAACGGTGTGCACCACGTTCTTGCTAGACATGATTAAATCTGCCTGGCAAAGTTCCTTCTGTGACCATTAGCTTGGTCTCCTTATCTTTCTACAGTCTGGCTTTCCTCCACTTTGCCAGCCATTCTGGGGGCAAGAGAGGAATCTATTTGGGAAGGATCATGACTGGGAGGGGAAAGCTTTGGTGAGCAGCAGTAAAAAGAAAGCAGAGAATGGGTGAGAGAGGGGAGGGAGTTTAGGAGACAGAGTGGTCACCAGTATTCCCGCTAAGCTGCGCAGCAGCACAGCTTCACAGGTGATTAATCAGCTCCGCCCAGTCAGAGGCTTAGGGCTCCATGCAGGGAGCTGACTGACTGGACAGGGCTGATAAAACACCCGTGCAGCTGTGCGGCCCGCACAGGGAACACTGGTGGTAATTGTTACTTACCGCGCTTCATAGAAAAGGCAGAGGCGATGGCTGGACAGACCCAAACCTAGGGCATCACATTTCAGAGGGCTGGGGGGCTGTGGCTCTTGGGAACAGCCAACAACACAGGAGACATCATGCTACATGATTCTGCCTTTTAATCACAGGTACCCAACGCCTTCACTTATACTCTGACATCTGTCTCTCAGGACAATATCAGTGAGTAGATGGAAAGAGGTTAGTAGCCCAAAGACAAGCTCCATAATCTACAGGAGGTGAAGAAAAGAAGTATAAGAAGAGGGAGCTGTGGAACATAAGAGAAAGACAGTCAGCCCGGCGTGGGTCACAGGGTCCAAACACCTCCAGCGAAGCACCATAAAACTACATGATGGCTCAATTTTCCTTGCATTTTACAGGATTCAATCCCATTTCTACCAAGAGAGTGCAAAAGAGCGGGACGAGAGGGCTCAATCTAATGCGTACAGCGGGAACAATGAAAACAACAGGCCAGCACCAACTAGCATTTTCAACAACAGCCTGAAGAACTAAGGAGCTTGTTTACAGTTCTTCCTTTTTTAGAGGAGAGCTACAATCATACCTGGGCTTTTCATGGTGGGGAAAGATTGCAAATGTACCATGTCACAGGCTGGGTTGGCTTCTGTGATGCAAGCAGGTTCCCATTTGACCAGTTAAGGGGGCAGGAGGGCTGTACTTGGATGATAAGGCAGAGGTGGGGATCCTTTTTTTGGGTCAGGGGCTGCTGACCCACAGAAAAATCAGTTGGGGGCCACACAAAAGTGAGAAAAAT
>JANRFK010002932.1:23088369-23102327 GCA_030068395.1 Apalone spinifera | reverse complement strand
TCTGCACCCAGCCTCCATCCCAGACCCCACACCTCCTCCATTAACATCATGGAAAAGTGCGGCCCTTGATGGCTTTGCAAATTCTTGGTGTGATCCCCCATCAAAAACTATTGCCCACCCCTGCAATGATGCCAAGATGTTATTGTCTCCAGATGAAAGCTGCCCTTTTAAACGCCATTCAGAGGCACATCTAATGTAGTTAAATAGCTCAGAAAGATAAGTATAAGCAGAGAAAGAGAAACTTAAATACTGCTGTGCATTTTTCTGAGGTCTAGTTAAAAAGTAAAATAAACTAGGTAAAAGGGATACCAAACTCAACCAATATAATCCCTCAGTTTCAGATACTCTTTTAAGACTATGTGATTTCATCTCTTGAAGATACACTAGCATTGTATCTTCAGCAACCAGTAAGCCATATTTCAAAATGGTCACTTCTTTGGCCAACTATAAATCTTCCCAATTGTACATTTTTATTTTTCCCTGTTACACATAAAGCAAAGAGACACCTCCGTGCAAATCTGTTTCCAGTTAGCCCACAAAAAATGTAACTAAACAATTAAAAAATAAATTTAGGAATTCCAAGCCTGAAAGGAAAGAACAGGAATGGCTTTGGACAGCCAAGGCATTACACATCTATGTTATGTATACAACCAAGCAGTAAAACAGTTTAAAAAAAATCTAGGGATACAGCAATTGATATTCTGTATTTAAAATGCAAAGGTTGTATGAATACATGGATCTGGCTGGGTTTATTTGCCTCCTCTGAAGCTAACACAATACATTTTTCAGCAATGAAATGCTGTTTTCCCTCTGCATTTTAACTACAGAGAATAAGAGACTTTCCTGTAAAGTTATGCCAAACCTCTTAACAATCTGTACATGTCCAGTTTTGGAGCACTTTAGAAAGTATAGATAAGTCCCCCCTTATACAACCACAAGAAGAAAGTAATTAGCATTTAGTACAGTAGCAATAAAACAGAACACGATGGAACCAATTCAACTCTTGGCCAAACTAGTAAGTTTTCCAATTCAATTAGGCTTTCACTCTCCATTTTGGTGACAGTTCCCATTGAGCAGAAAGCCATGGTTTAATGGTATAATGGCTATGATTCAGTCTTATTAAAAGTAGAATTCTTTCACAGTCAGATTTCTGGGCCATGTTGCTCCCTTGCAGATCCTTCGAAGAGTTAACAATTGTATAAAACAAACTCTGGATAAGATACAAAACCAAACTTTGAGGCTAATGAAAACACACATTCTGATTCTCTAATCTGACATTTCAAGCACCAGTTCAAAGACAGTGAGTGGGGAAAAGAGATCAAGTTCTGAAAAATCCAATAATAATGAAATAACGTCTCCTGTAACTGAATTTGAAATTTACAAACCATGCATACCCTGCTACAGGGCCCCATTTCAACACATTCAGCATAACAGTATGTTGCCCCTCCTCGCCTTTTACTCCCTCTTTATATAGAGCCTCTACTTTTTTATTCTTGTCACATCTAGATATTAGGTAGTTAAATACGATATTAAAGTTCCATTTAGTGGGTAAGTAGAGATATTTAAGAGCAGGATAATTGCAGACCATGCAGGTGAGAAAAACGCTGTTACCACAATACATACTGCATCTTGTTTATGGATGACTATGGTTTATAAACAAGGAGTCACACTTTTACATCTTGAACAGCTCAATGCAATATGTAGAGAGTTCACTGATCATTCTATTAGCACTGCACCGTTTGGGCTCACCTGATATATTCTGCTAAGAAAATGTGTTTGAAGTTCACCTTAATCCGTTTATTTTAAGAGCTTACAGAAGTCAGTTTTAAGATCTGGAGGCTTCAGAAGACCTCCAGTTTTTATTTTTATGTTTGTCATTGGGTAGTGGTTAACATGTTTAAAACTTGAAAGCTGAAGTAATTATGGTTATTACTTAAGGCAGAACTGTCTTGTGGTTAGAGCTGAGAACTGGGGCATCAGTACACTGGTGGTGTATTTCTAATTCTGCCACTGACTCACTGTGAGACCTTGGGCAATTCACCTGTCTTCTTTATGCTTCCATTTCTCATCTATAAAAGAGGGCTCATAGTCCCCATTTCAGTAAAGTGCTTGAAATCACTGGCTAAAAGACACTGGATAATTGCAATGCATTGTCACCATTAAGGCTATAAAATCCTATTTAATTAATTAACCAGTTAAACATAATGGAGTTGCTCCAGTCCCCACATATTCTGTGTATAGCTAAGGGCAGCTCTGCGGAGTCTTCTTGCAGAAGAGGGCTGGTTAGGGTCAAAGATCTAGCTCGATGTGTTTAACATACACTGGTGTTGATACCCTCATTGTGTTACAGCAAGTCCATCAGGAAACTCATCTCCAAAATCACTGATCCCAGCAGAGAAGTAGGGTTGAGAATATGGGACAAACAGGAACAGACTGGATGAGGTGAATGTTGGTTGTGAAGGCATTATCTCCTGGGAGAGCACAACGCAGGCTAGCAGGATGGGGTGTGATGGAAGAGAGCTGGTTCAAGCTGAGGAGAAGGGGAAGAGCAGGCTAGACAAGGTACAGAGACGGAGAGAGTCAGCTACAGAAAAGGCTCTAAGAAGAGGGAGATGATTATGTTGATCTGGGGGAATGAGGGAAGAATGGCTTTAATACTTTATTTACCAAGGCCCATTCAAATAAAAGGAAATGAAGGTAGGTGGTCAGTGCTGGCTGTATATGCATAATACAATGTACACTGAAAATGTCATCCACATGAACAAAATTATAAATACATAGTGGCAAATTTGCCCAGATAATACATAATGCATTTATGGCCTGGTCTACACTAGGGAATAAATTCAAATGAAGACACACAACTTCAGCTACGTTAAGTGCATAGTTTAAGTTTAAGTATCTTAATTCGAATTATGGCGCCATCAACACTGTGGGAAGGCAAAGGGAGCACACTCTCCCTTCGACTTCCCTTACTCCTCGTGGAAGCAGGACTACCCGCATCGACGGGAGTGCCCTCAGAGTTCAGATTAGTGTGTCTTCACTAGGCCTACTAATTCAAACCCTGGAAGATTGACTGCAGTTGCTTTGATCTTATCTGTAGTGCAGACATGGCCTATGTGAAGGACTAAGAGGCAGTAACAGAAAAGCATCAGTTATACAATTTAAGGAACATGTGAAATCTACCAAAATAAACACAGATTATCATATTCAACAGTATCCAAATAGCTATAATCTCTCAATAAATAATTAGTACCAACCTCTAGTAATACTCTAGGAAGTGGCTGGCATATGCATGGTGTTCAGTAACCAAACAATGACATAACCAATGCTTGGCAGTAAGGGCTCATGCCCATTCTAAATTATTTATTCTCTTCACCAGAACAGAAAGCCTTAAGGAAAAGCTTTCATCCACCTGGCACCCAGAACTACAGGAAATAATGTCATAACATTTTAGAGTTTGAAGACAGGCACAAAGTGCCAAATGGAGGTAGCAGATGGGGACTTGGGCATTGCTAAACACCACCTAGCAATACAACATATGCAGTTCCTGGAAATCATGACATCATTTAACGAATAACAAAAATGTGTACCAATGATGGAATTGCAGTTTACGTAGAGAAAAACTGAGAATCAGCAAGATGCCCCAGGGAGAAAGTGGGTAGTTCAGATCAGCAATTTTCCCTTCCTATTCCAACATTTTTTGGCAGGCAAGCAGGGACAACCTGAGAGAAAGTTTGTACATACCTTGAGCAAGGTATACCTTCTTTCATTGAATCACTTCAGCAGAGGTAGATTTGCAAAATATATTTTTCCTTTAGAAGACAAATAGCTATTGTGCATCTAGATGTTACAGTCTGGTATCAGAAAACTCCTGTTGCAAAAATAGTAAAATAAAATCTTCTGTGCATTGTGGCTGTTATCTTTTATTTATTATTTTATTTTCCTTGGAAGGTAAGGAGAAGAGAAAAAAGAAGGCACAGAATGTTGGGTCCCCAGCCTGTGAAATTCTGACCTTTGGAATTATAACATAGTCCTGTGGCATCTTAGGCCATGTCTACACTATGCAGAAGATCGACACTGCCACGGTTGATCATCTGGGGTTTGATGTAGCAGGTCTAGTGAAGACCCGCTAAATCGAACTCAGAGGGTACCCCCATCAGCGCCATCACAAGGAACTGCAAATCCTTCTTGGTAGTATAGCTGCTAAAACTTCAGCACTACCTAGGTAATTTTTAATTACATTATATGAAATAGTTAGAATAAGTTCTTGTATAGTACAAATACACAATATGACCAGATTTTTTTTAAAAAATGTGAATATGCAACTGTATACACAAAAATATGCAATGTATACCCATTTTACCCAAGTAAGAAATGTTATAAAACAGTGGTTCCCAACCTTTTAATACTGTGGACTAGCAAACCCATACACAAACTCTTGCTGGAGTGGCAAATTCTATTTGCATATTTGCATATCCATTATGCAATGTTAATGATCCATAAAAACCCCTGGCTCCCAGAGTCACCGCAAACAGCCAGCTTCAGCTCTGGCTGTTGCCACGTGGTAGGCGGCTGCCACAGATGAAACCAGCTGTTTGCAGCAGCTCTGGGGGCCAGGGCTGGGGTACAACCCTAACCCACTACCTCCCCCAGCACCAGCCACTGACCCCAGAGTCCACTGCACCCAACCCCTCAGTGCCAGCCCTTCACCCCTTAGAGGCCCCCACCATATACTCCCAGTGCTAGCCTCCTGTGTCTAGAGCCCCACTGCACCCAACCCCCCCCCAGAAACAGCCCCCAGTCTTCAATATTAGCCCTGTTCCCAGAGCCCCCCAGTTGCAGCCCCCCCCCATATCGCCTCCACTACTAGCCCTACCTCCAGAACCCCTCAGTGATAGCTCCCTACCCCGGACACTCTAATGCTCCCCAGTGTCAACCTCCTGCTTCTTAGAGCCCTCAACCCCTTAAAGGTCCCCAGTGCTAGCTTTGCTCCCAGAGCCCCCCAGTGCCTGCCCCCCTCCCCAAGCCACCAGTTGAGCGCTGCTGCCCAGATCGTGGCTGCTCTAAGGCTGCTGTTCCAGGTTCCACGTGGCCATCCCGCCATGCAGGATGAACTGCTCTTCTGTGGACGGGAGGAGACCCTGCCTCTGCTCAGTACTGGTTGGCTGAGAGGCAGGGCAGAACATGCCTCTTCCAACAGCCACAGCGGGAGGAAAGGCGCTGAGTGGTGTATCCCAGCCCCAGCCCCCAGGGCCGCTGCAGCCCAGAAGCCAGTGGTTTGCGACCTGGCACCTGTCCGTGGACCCGCAATTGGTCACTGCTGGTATAAAACATGAAAATCAGGTAACTGCAATGTCTGACCAAGCAAATGAGACATGCAATAAATGCACAGAGTTGTACACCTAATATTTTTGAAAGCCTACCCCTATTACGAGAATTTAGAAGAGTTTTATAATATTTTGTTGCTACAGCCTTAGACTGGAGCAGGGGTTCCCAGACTTTTTGAGCATACGGACCCCTTTTCAATCTATTAAAATTTCACAGATCCCCCCACCCTGGGGGAGAGAGAAAAGAAAAGGAAAAGAAAAATAAAGAAAGAAAAAGAAAAGAGAAATAAGTATCGGGCCCACTATGGTGGGCATGATCCTTGTTAAACTTTCCATGGATCCCTTGCAGTACCATCAAGGACCACCAGGGGTCCATGTACCACAGGTTGAGAACCACTGGACTAGAGAACAGGCATGAGATTGTACTTTGTTACAGAACTGAACTAAATACAAATGCCTTTTTTAGATATGAAGACAGTAACATTTAACTTTTTAATTAAACCTTAAAACCCTTTAATTAAAATCCATAAATCTGAGTCAAGCATTGCAGATTAACGTGTGTTTACTACACACAGTGTATTTTATTTTTAAACTCTTTATTGGCCTGTAAGCCATGTAAGTGCCATTCACATTTTTTAATTGGCACTTTTAAGAGTGCTTTTTTATATACATATTCTGCAGGACAAGCAATGGTACTGCCCTCTGATTAGAAAGTACCAGGTACAAGATGTGTTTGAATCTTCAAACCAAGTATTCCATTATGCCAAATGATGGACAACGGTTTCCCTAGAGTTCACCTAGTACAATGGCATTCTAAGCTCTGGAAGTGCCTAAAGCATACCTAAGGTTTGAATTTCATTCCACTCCATATTGTATTTCTTTTCACCTATAGAATAAATGGGAACTGTATTTATTTATTTATTTTATTTATTAAGAAAGGATGTTTGATTGGCTCTCCTGACATGGCTGTGCTATTACAAACTGAGATACATGGCAAGAGAGTCCTTTTGCATAGAAACAGAGTTGTGCTTCTCTGTGTGCTGAAAAGTAGCAAAACCCTTCTCTCTCGTTCTCTTCTGAATTGTTGTCACACAATATAAGGCTCAACACAGCCAATATATTGTTAATAACTATGTGTGTGAAAATTTCACTGCAGGAAGTGGCTGTATGGGAAATGCAACTACATTTACAGATACAGCTGAAAGAGAGGAAAACTGTTGTTTAAATTTGAAAACAAATTTCCAGTTCAACCATATTCATGACACTTATTTGCATTTCACAAACATTCAAATGCTCATACTTTACAGCTAATTCTCACCAAAAAAAGCCAATGTTGAGCCTGAACAAAATTCAGACTATATATCTGGTACTGGTTAATTATATAAACATCTAATCTAGTAAAAGAATTAGAAGTATGGGATTTACACAATGCACCAACAATACACAAATCAGCAATATTCACAGTCCATAAAATGACGTGAAAACTCGGAATTATGCAGTGACAAAATTTGCAACTAATTTTAAATACTGACTGACTGTTGGGATTTTACCGTTTGCTCGTGGTCAATTCTTCCATGAGGAAATAAAATGGGAAGCTGATCAAACAAAATATTTGTTTTGAATTATTTGCTCAGCTCTGATAAAAAATGAATGTAAAGTGAGCTATTTGAAAATAAGTGATATGTTTCACCCTTAATTAAACATACCTTTATTTAGCTTGCTTTCAAATTGGAAGTTATTTTCTAGGTGACTGGAATTAATATGCTGCTAACTGGTAAGTAAGCAGATACAAACGTGCCAAAGCTTCCTGCTATCTAAGCAATCACAATATGGGTTTACATCTGGTCTTGAGCAGTGATGGGCAAACTTTAAACAGTTGGGATGTTCTGTTCAGATAAAGTGCCCAGAAGTCTGGATACTTACCTAAAGCTTATTCAACCTACATGAACCATTTGGTTCTGCAAAATTAGACTGGCAGTCTGGTGAGAACAGGCTTTCTCCTAGACTGGCACTTCATGGTTCCAGTTGGGTTGGAAATCCTGCAAGAACAATCTCTCGCTTTTGACATTTTGTGTTGTGATAGTAGCATGAAGCTGGAAGCACTGAGAGACACAACATTGAAAATAAAGGAGAAAAACATTTTAATTAAACCGCACAGAAAGGCTAGCGGCAATTTGAGGGGAAGATTTGGCCACGGTTGATGTTTTATCTCAAGCTATGCCTATATCGAGGCCAGGTCTACACTAAAAGGGAATGATGAACCCAAGATTCATTACATTCATTACATAGCTGGAGTCGATGTACCTTGTTTTGAATTTCACCGTCCCCACAGCAAATGCTCCCATCGGCTTCCCTTACTCCTTGCAGAAGCAGGAGTACTGGACGCTGATGGGGATGCTCTCTGAGTTTGATTTAGTGAGTCTTAACTAGATTTGCTAAATTGAACTCTGGAATTTTGATCGCGGCACCCTCGATCTTCCATTTAGTTAAGACACTTTTGTTGGTATAACTTTTGTAGGTCAGGGGTGAATAAAATGCACCCTGCCCAGACCAACAAAACTTTTACTGACCAAAGCACCAGCGTGGAATGCACTGTCTGCAGAAGACACTCTCCTGCCGATGTATCTTCCACTGCTCATTGGGTGGTGGTTTAATTATGACAGCAGAAGAGCTCTCTCCTGTTGGCAAAGTGGCTACACAAGAGACCTTACAGCTGTGCCACTGTTAGGTCGGTAGTATAGACATAGTCTCATTCACTTTACCTGTCCCTAATCAGGATCTACATTCCACAGCTCGCAGCCTGCGGATGACCTGGGAACTGACTAACCCATATTTTCTGAAAGGAGATATCTAGCTAGATGCGGTGCTGTTGTAGTGTCGGTCTCAGGATATTAGACTGACAAGATGGGTGCAGTAATATTTTTTTTTGGACCAACTTCTATTGATGAGAGGTTTTGCCTACAATTAAAAGATTAAACTGCAACTGTGGCAGTGCTTATCCTAGCAGCGTGGTACGGCTCTCCCAACGCTCCAGGTAAACCACCTCCACAGGGAGAGTAGCTAAATGCACTCGGAGTGTGGCTCCCAGGACTGGAGCCCAGTTTACACTGGCACTTTACAGCACTGTAACTTGCTGGCTGCGTCCAGACTGGCATGATTTTGCAGAAATACTTTTAATGGAAAAGTTTTTCGTTAAAAGTATTTCCGCAAAAGAGCATCTAGATTGGCACGGATGCTTTTGCGCAAAAAGTGCTTTTGCGCAAAAGCATCCGTGGCCAGTACAGACGTGATTTTGCGCAAGAAAGCTCTGGCAGCCATTTTCGCCATCGGGGCTTTCTTACGCAAAAAATTCCTTCCCTGTCTACACTGACCCACTTGCGCAAGAGGGCTTTTTCCCGAGTGAGAGCGTCAAAGTATTTGCGCAAGAAGCACTGATTTTGTACATTACAAAGTCAGTGCTCTTGCGCAAATTCAAGCGGCCAGTGTAGACAGCTGGCAAGTTTTTGCGCAAAAGCAAAATCTTGCCAGTCTAGACGCACCCGCTGTGTTTAAGGGGTACTGATTCACACTCCAAGCCAGAAAGTTTCAGCGCAGTAAAGTGGCAGAGCAGCCAGAGATAAATGTTAGAGCTACAAAGTGCTCTTGCTCGGGTATGAGGAAGGTACCCAGAGTGTTACAACTGAATCTAAGGTTAAACAGGTAGTCCAGCATAAGAAGTTAGCACATTTTCTAAGGGACCATCCATGGTGAAGTGACCTTCAATGGTCTTTAAGAACATGTGATAACCACTTAGTGTACTCTCCCGACTTGGGCTTGTGCCATGGAACTAATAATAATCGTGTAGACTTTCGGGCTCACATGGGAATTTGGACTCCGAAGTTTGATTGCATGGGAAAGTGGGCGTAAAAGCCCAAGCCCAAATGCCTACACAATTATTTATTATCACTGCAGTGTGAGCCTGAGTCCACAGACCTGAGCTCTAAGGCTTGCAGCCATGGGTCTCTGCTTGCCTTGTAGATGGTAGCCAGAGAGTGCAGGAGAGTGCACTGTGTAGGCTGCTAACATCTGTAGCAAAAAGGTGCAGCAACATTTCTCCTGATCCTCAGTCTGTTTCTAGACACTAGAACATCCGCAAATGGGAGCTCTGGTGTCCTGCCTATTTTTTCAGCTTGGCCAGTCATGCCTTTTCGGGAGCTCAGAGTGTGGTTGTGTAGCCTTTCTGTGCATATCCGTGTGTTCTCAGATATTGGGAGGTTGCTAGAGGACTTCCACTCAGGTTTACTGTGTGTATGGTGAAGCTGGGAAAAGCTCCTCACACTTTCCCCAGCCCAACCCAGCAGGACTAGTCAGCATGCAAGTCTGAATGAGCTGAAATTTCATGGGAAACGCCCTGCATGACATTTTAATGGCAGGAAGTTGCCTTTTTAGCATGAAACATCTCTGCAAAATAGCCATTTCTTTTGTAAGGTGGCTATTTGCGCCCACATCACTGAGCGTATAGACATACCTGATCTCCTCTCATAAACCACTGGGGACGGTGCACATAACCAAATGCCCTGTGGCTGGCCTGAAATGATAGTAAGGGGATACTGCCAAGAAGGCTTTGAAATAGCACGCAAGCCCTGCAATCCATTTCCCACCAATAGGCTTTACAGGTAGCGCATGAGCAACCAACTACCCTGTGTAACCAACTAGCTGATCCTAAAAAATATACAAGTAGCGAGGTGTTGGGATAACATTTCATTCCTGCTGTCTCTGGCCACTCCCGCTGCTGGATCTTTTCCCTGCCACAAGTTGCTGCTGGGTCTTTCCCTGCCATGGGGAAAGATTTTAGCAGGCTCACTACATCCCTTATGCCAGAATCTTTCACTGATGTGTGTAGCTCCACACCACAGTGTGGAGACAGCTTGGTTTTTCATTGTGGTATGACACTACACAAACCCTACACACCAGCAGTGAGGGGCAACATAGGCTAGTGAGTGGGCCACATAAGTGGCCCTTCTTCATCTCCGTGGGATGCGAGATTGTCCTAACCAAGATGGTCTCCCAGAATAGAGTAGTTTGGCTCACTGCGCTTGCGCACCTAGAATTTGTGGGGTGTGCCGACTGAACCGTAGCAGCACTTTGGATGTGGAGGGAGCGCACAGCTCTTACAGTCAATGTTGTGTGCAATCAACACACACCTCATATGTGCCCTGGCTTGACAAGCGTGTCACTTTGGCAATAGCAATAGGAAAAAAAAAACCCTATGCAGATGGGAACCAGTGGAATCTGGCAACCCTGCCCATGGGCAATGGTAAAGAGAAGGTCTTGTGTGCCACACATAGAACCCTGCGGGACTGCATGTGTCCCTCAGGCTGCAGGCTGCCCACCACTGGTGAACAGTGTAGATGGCACCTAATATTCTAATGGTCAACAAATGTTCAACAAAACAACACTTAAAACATTTCTCCATTATGGTCCCATTGAACTAGATGTTCATGGCCTTAAATATTTATAAAGCTATTTGGAATAAAAGATACCCAGATATTTACAAGCGCCTCTTGGAATATAAATGAAGAAAATATACAAGTGATTGCATAAGTTATAAGGACAACTACTTGCTTTATCAGAAAGATGAGGCTATTTTACATGCTATTTATCACCTCTACATCATCAAAGAAGGCAGTAAAGACACAGTCAAATGGGAAGCAGTTATAAATTAATCCCCACACAAGGAGTCAATTCTGTTTTAAAAATCTGGATCTAGAATGAGACAATAAAAAAGGTATGAGGTTCCAATTAGGGATGTTAAATTGCATTTAATCAGCTAATTCAGTAGTTGATGGAATTTCCATCAACTACTCGGTTAGTCGATAAGGGGGGAAATTACTGAGCCACAGCAAGGTTAGCTCCCAGCCCTGCCAGTCTCTTAATAAGATTTGAAAGGCAGAGGGTGCAGCAGGGGAGACTGATCATAAGCTGGGAATTAGCTGTCCCGGCTTGTGCCCAGTCGCAGACATTGTGCTTCTGCTTTTTTTAATGCATTAAGAGCCAGATGACTCTTAATACATTTAGAAAGCAGAGGCACAGCATGTGGGACGGGATGGGGCAGGAATCTTTTTCCTGGCTTGCACCTGGTTGCCTTGCTATGCCTCTGCCTCCCCTATCCCCTCCCTCGCAGAGATGATGCTGGGGGGAACCGGCTTTTAAGCCAGCTTCCCGCATACCAGCTCCTGTTCCTGCCCTTGCTGCCTCTCTCTGATAGGGAGGGGAAGCAACTAGTCGAGTCACTACTCAACTACCTGATAAGCACTAGTCAACTAGTCGCTTATATCCCTAGTTCCAATATGCAGACATATAAGTGACTGACTTATTTTAAATATTTTTTCACTACAGTCCCATTGGTCTTTCTGATCTTTCGCTATGACAAATCCATTTATGTTTTCAAAAAATCAAACATGACCAGAAATGCATCAATATCCATGACTGATCTATAAAAATGAGGTTGCTTTGGTTTAGAAAGCTCCTGAGTCAGTAGGACCATGAACTACATACTTATTGTTATTGCTGTATTTCAAATGCTGGAGTCAAATATGGAAGTCTTTGCTCACAACTCACTCAAATAAAACTCCAATGGGGATCAGTGGGAGTTTTAACCAAATAAACACTGAGTAAAGACTGCTGAATTTGGCTCACAATTTGCACAAACAATTACTTCCCTAGTGTTTGTATCCTATGCCATGGGTAGTGAACTAATGTTTAAACTCAATTACAGTATTCACAATATGTATATATTTATTTTAATACCCAGACACTTGCAATAACTTAGCTTTAATAGGGTAACAGCTGAACAGATGTTTAGGAAATTGTGTTCATAAATTGATGGTGACTGACAAAGAATCCATATTTTAAAGTGCTCACTTCTATGGTGTGAGATGTGTTGCTGCTGCGAATCTCTGTTTTGTCTGTAAATGTGTAAACTTGCTTTTACACTACAGAAGGCTGTGCTTTGCCTTTATATCAGTAAAAGAAGAGCTGGACAAATCAAATTCAGAACCTGTCCATTACATACAATCAGTTGCTATGGCTCTGATTCTAAACTCATTTCCACCATTGCTAATCCAGAGTAACCATTGATTTCAAGGAAGTTACTCCAGATTTGCACAAGTGCAATGAATGTCGGAGAATACATCAACTATTTTTACATCATTTACCAATTTGACTACGTTTTCTTATATTCAGTGATATGTATTACTGAATTCCATTAGACTACTGTTAATAGTAAGTACTGCTCCATATAATGAAGGGTGGCAGACCAGACTCCATATTATTCAGGAAGCTTTAACATCAAATTGACAATATACCAGAGGAACAAGGCTGGTAATGCAGGCACTATATGGTTTCCTGCTGCACTTCACAAATTGATGACCATCAGTATTCCAATCAGGAGCTGATGGTTTTATTTCCCTGCTGAGTTTCTCCAGGTCATCCCTGACAGTTAGAAAAGTGCTTAGTCATTAAAGCTGCATTGAACAGATGGTTACTGATCAGATATTAGTACAGGAGTGCAGGGTCAGCTGGCTGCCAAAAAAACTCATCTGAAGCCCGTCTATTTCAATCACCTTTGGGACAGCAGTTTGCTGACTGCTTAAAGACAGGCGACTGACTTACTAGGCAGTGTTATTTGCTCAAGTTCAGATCTCATCTCTCTATATACAACCAAAGCATACTTGATACATAATTTATAGCCCTGTGATTTCAGTGACTGGTGCTACAATACCACTTTTAGCTCCAGGTCACTCAGTTTAGACTTTTGAAGGGTGGGGAGGGCAGAGGCAGGAGAGAAACCAAATGGTTTTATTTGTAGTCATTCTTCATGGAATCAAAAATACAGGGCTGGAAGAGTCCTTGAGAGGTTGTCAAGCTCAGGCCCTGTGCTGAGGTGGGACAAGTTAACCTAGACCATCCCTGACAGATGTTTGTCTAACCTGTTCTTAAAAACATCCAATGATGGGGACTCCACAACTTCCCTCAGAATCAATGATAGAATCATAGAATACTAGGGATAGAGAAGACCTCAAGAGGTCATACAGTCCAAACCCCTGCCCAAAGCAGAAAAGCATACTACAGAAGCCTATTTCAGAGCTCAACTACCCATATAGTTAGTACATTTTTCCTAATAGCATTATCTAAATCTCCCCTCCTGCAAATTCAGCTCATTAATTTTCAGTGGAGATGGAGAAGAATTGATCACTGTCCACTTTATGTCAGCCCTTACTATATTTGAAGACTGTTTTCTGGTCCTGTCAGTCTTCTTTTTCTCCAGTGTGAGGCTTTCTACATCTTCTATCATTTATGTTGCTTTCTTCTATAATCTCTCCATTTTACCAGCATCTTTCCTAAAGCATGGAGTCACAAACAGGACACAGTACTCCAGCTGAGGTCTCAGCTGCACTGAGAAGAGTGGGCTAATTACTTCTGGTGTGTTACATTCAACACTCCTCTTAATGCACCCCAAAATAATATTAGCCTTTTTCACAACTGGCTCATGCTCCTGGCTCATATTTAACTGTTATCCATTATAACTTCCCAGGGGTATGTCTACACTAGTTTGTTAATTCAAGCTAGGTAGGCAAATCAGGCACCGGA
>JANRFK010002932.1:23050121-23079577 GCA_030068395.1 Apalone spinifera | reverse complement strand
TTTTTCGAAAGTACTGGTTGTAGTCTAAATGCTCTTTTTCGAAAGAGGCTTTTTTGAAAGTATCTTTCGAAAGAGGCTTGCAGTCTAGACGCAGCCCTACTATTTCAAATATAACTGTATCTCTGGTGGATGACTGTTTCAATGTAAGAGAAAGACCATTAGGTGCATTAAAACTCATTTTCCAATTTTGTCATATATTGTAAATATACTTTCAAATCAATGTTTCCTCATTTTTTCCATTAACGTATAGAATAAATTTTGTTATGTGCACTGAAGCATATGAGAATGTTCACCACCAGTCAAAACACCTGCTGCCAGTTGTGGGTGCTCTGCTAATCAGCTGGGCAGCATCTGAATCTCTCCTGAGTGGTTGCCCAAGCACTTATATTACAAGGAACAATGTATAAGATGCTAGTGTTAAGATGCTAGTCCAATATTCAGACACAGAGACATACTGACATACTCCCTAAAACAATGTTTGCAATCAAATGCAAACAAAAATAAAAATAAACCAATTAAAGAATCACCATTTGGAGTCCAAAACAAACTGATACAAGTACGATCAAGAATTAGTTTAGATTTTTTTTTAAAATGGGATATCATCTAGTCAGCAAGGAACAGCAAACTAAAACATTTGCCATCTGTTGAGAACACGGACCTGGTTTTCTTTATTACAAGAGCTAATCTTAAAGCTAAGGCTTAATACCTGTAGTACAGTAACTTCCTACAACTCAAAGCAGAATGATTTAGAGCTCCATTCATCTGGAACAATCCTCAGCTTTTCATGCAACATACATCCATGGACCAAAGCTCTGGACCACAACAACCTATTCATAAGGAATTTGGGCAGGCCAGAAAGTCTTTTTATGTTTTGTTATGTGGGTTGGGCAGTAGAGGGTAATCGGGAGGTGGGACATTCAATAGCAACAATTCTCACTAATTTACTTGTGACTGAGGAAAGTCAGAAATTGGCTGGAGGCAGCTGAGATTTTTGGTATTTTTTATTTATTTTTAACCTTGAACATTAATCCACCTCCAGCCTGGATTAACCACAACAGCAGCCTCTGTCACCGGCCAGGGGGGAAGTGGAGATCTGCCAATATTCTCAGCTATGTAAGCTGCAGACTTTTTTTTTTTTAAATAATGGCAAAGCATACTGACGACCAGCATTTTCTTCCTTCCTTTTTACATTTTTGCCAGGAAGATAGTTAAGGGTTTACATCAATGATCTTCTTTATGGTCCTGGCTGTTAATATTTAGAGATCCTGCACATGCTCCGATTATGAGCGAGAATATCGTACAATACTGTGATATTTCATACCTTCTGTGACTAGAAAAGGGGACACAGTTTGGGAAACAACGGGAGCTCATAGTCACATTTGGTGGAGCCAGTGCCAAAGACACAAGTAGAACCAGTACCCACAGAGTTAGGGAGCTAAATGGTATGCTAATGTAACTCCGCTGGTTTTACCCCTCTGGTGAGAAAGTGGTGAATTAGAGACAGGAGCTTTCAACAGATATGGCCCTGTAGTAGAAAAAGGAAGAGATCCATCTTGCCAGCAGACAAATAGTTATGCATTGGAAATAGGAGAGTTTTCCTGATGCTTTGAATAATCCTGCAAATCCATGGATATCTACCTTATATCTGCAAGTATCCGCACCCCTGGATATTGATGTGGATATCCACACTTCATTTTTGCAGATGTGGGTGCAGATGCAAATTTTCTACTAAAACCATGCAATTTATGAATATTCGCTTTCTATCCCTGGGTATCCATGTGGATGCGGATATCCGTGGCTCATTTTTGCAGATATGGATGCAGATACAAATTTTGTATCTGCACAGGGCTCTAATTGTTTCCCTCTGCTATTCTGGTAGATCTGATCTGCTACTTAACACACAAATAATGGGCTAGATATTCAGCTGCTATAATTCAGCATAGATTCATTGATGCCACCAACTGAAGACCCAGCCCATCAAGGAAAACCACTTCTAGCTTGCTTGGTGTTTTCCTGCTGTCTTGTTTTCCCCTTTCCCTTCATTTCTTTCGGATATTCAGGCAGTGGGTAAATCTGCTTTTTAAAGACACCAAGTTGGGGAAAGGAGCATTGTATGGTTCATGGAACTGAGAATGAGATATAAAGGTTTTTTCTGCTTTAGGTCAGAAGTTCAGATGCTAGCTAGGCCAGTCATGACCAAAAGAGGTTCCTTCTGACAGCAATCCCACTACTTCAAGCAATTCACCACCACAACTGGCTTCTAACTGACACTCGTACTGGTACGCTCATCACAGCCACATGGACCAAGGATGGGACAGAATGAGCTTTACTTTTTCAAAAAAAGGCTCAGGGTAGATTTCATTTGAGCTATGATCCTGCACTAATAGTTGCTATGATCTCAGCGAAAGTACATCCTTAAGCATTATGGACTATTGTACCAGTTTCATGCCAGAGGTGCAAATGAGCGGGGGTGAGACATTACAATAAGCTGCAAGATGGCATTAATTCATTTGGAATTCACTGTACTAATACTAATTATGGTGTGCTAATGGGGTATTACTGAGAACATAATATACACTTCTACAGGAAATCCACTGTAATGCACCAATTAACGTCCTGCTATTGTAAAATGTGCTTTATCATTAGTCGTATTACTTAAAACCCTCATTTAAAACTTCAGATTAGCGGTGTGTTTTCTTTTTGAAAAAGTGAGGGTTTTTTTTTTTTTAAACACAGTTGTGGTCAAATATGTCTGCATAAGATACAGAACAGTGATCCTGCTCTACAGATCTGTGGGGTTTGGAACGTGTGCTTTTCTCAATGTTTCAACGATCATAAATATTTTTTCCCTAAGTCTCATTCCGCACCTTACGCCTACTCATAAGAATCTTACACCACCAATAAAAACAATCCTCCTTTTCAATAAAATGCCTTCCAAGTCCTCATTGTTAAAGCCCATTTTAATGCCTCTCAATATGGAAATGTACAGAGGGCTTCCTTTTGTACTTCTCCATGCACTTTAAACAGATAGCAGGCTGTTTCCTAATCACTGGGCAATGTATGGTGACAGAGGCTATAGAGCATACATTTTCTTTGTCCGACCACAAAATGTTACGGAGAAGTCATGTAGTTAGTTAATTTTAACAATACTATTCCACAAAAGTAAATCTCTTACTGTGCTTTGCCCAAACTGATTGCAAGATAAATTTTTAGAAACTGCAAAGAAAGGAAAACAAGCTTTCTGACAAATGCTGAATTGCATGAGTCCAGAATCACAGAATCATAGAAGACTAAAACTGGAAGGGACCTCGAGAGATCATTGAGTCCAGTCCCCTGCCCTCACAGCAGGACCCAGTACTTCTAGACCATCCCTGATTGACATCTATCTAACCTGCTCTGAAATATCTCCAGAGATGGAGATTCCACAACTTCCCTAGGCAATTTATTCCAGTGTTTAACCACTCTGACAGTTATGAACCTTTTCCTAATGTCCAGCCTAAACCTCCCTTGCTTCAGTTTAAGCCCATTTCTTCTTGTCCCATCATCAGAGGCCAAGGAGAACTATTTTTCTCCCTCCCTATTGTAATACTCTTTTAGGTACTTGAAAACCGCTATCGTGTCCCCTCTCAGTCTTCTCTTTTCTAAACTAAACAAGACCAATTCTTTCAGTCTTCCCTCATAGCTCATGTTCTCTAGACCTTTAATCATTCTTGTTGCTCTTCTCTGGACCTTCTCCAATTTCTCCACATCTTTCTTGAAATATGGTACCCAGAACTGGACACAATACTCCAACTGAGGCCTAATCAGTGCAGTGTAGAGAGGAAGACTGACTTCTCATGTCTTGCTCACAACACTCCTGCTAATGCATCCCAGAATCATGTTTGCTTTTTTTGCAACAGTGTCACACTGTTGACTCATATTTAGCTTCTTGTCCACTATGACCCCCAGATTCCTTTCTGCAGTACTCCTTCCTAGACAGTCGCTTCCCATTCTGTATGTGTGAAACTGATTGTTCCTTCCTAAGTGGAAGTGCATTTGTCCTTATTAAACTTCATGCTATTTACCTCAGACCATTTCTCCAGTTTGTCCAGATAATTTTGAATTATGACCCTATCCTCCAAAGTAGTTCCAACCCTTCCCAACTTGGTATCATCTGCAAACTCATTAGTCAAAATTACTATGTATATAAGAACTAATTATTTTATTCAGCCCATAATAGTTACAATAATGAGAAGGTGTATTCTTGTCTCTGAAATTCCTTTATGAGGGTTAAAGGCTAAACTATGGAAAACAAAGAAACAAAAAGATGACTTTAATTTATAAGTTCTTTAGATCCACAGCTAGACATGCTGGCATAAAATTATAATATTTGATCTCAGATTGCAAGACTGAAGAATTCTGCTCAACTGTTCTCTTTCATGTATTTTACGGAAAGGGCAATGCTGATCATCGACATGTCCCTTGCCAAAAGGCTCAGTGTAGCTGCAACTGACATTTCTGCCTTTTCAGGCAAATGGACCATTTTCCTACCCTTGCCTCACAGGAATAAATGCCAGTATGCCCAAAGTCTGGAACCTCACTGCTTGACACTAGGAACAGTATACTGAAATGACAAGCCGCATCAGAGTTAAAAGAATAAATAACACAAAAAACAAAACCCCAGATCTCCAGGAGCAGAAAAGATAGCAGTCTTATTTATTTCTGTTCTCAGCAACATTTCCACGTCTCCATGCACTAACATCTTATCCATCGTGTTTCTAGGAACATATGCTCTTTTCTGAAACACGACCTTGAAAACAACTTATATCTAAGACCAGATGATACAAGATATCTCTCAAAAGAGAAATGCCTCTTCTCCGAAGCTTAACACCAAGGGTTAAAAACTTGTGAATGCGGCTTTGAAACTCATGAGGCTGGCTAAAAAAGAATGGATTAAAAATAAATGTGCCTCTTTTTATTTGCCTTCTAGTTTTTGAGCATTTGGTCCACCTTTTCAAGTTTCATCCACAGTCATGAGGGCAAGAGATCTGCCTTTCAGAAGAAAAGCTAGGAGCATCATACAATCAAAGGACTGCAGGAGATGGGGCTTTGAGGTAAAACATCATATACAGGTTGAAATTCTCTAGTCTTGCACCTTTGGTACCTGACCGGTGCCAAACCAGAGAATTTGCCGAAACACGGGCTATCAATACTTTCTCTGCTTACTGGGCTCTTAGAAGACATTTAGAGGTCAATGACCCCTCACTCTCAGAGGCCTTGGGGGAAAGGCCAATTCTCGCTTACAGACAATCCCCTTACCTAAAACAAATTCTTTCCGGTAACCACACAACACACCTCCATCATCAGTATCCAGGAACCCACCTCTGCAATCAGCCCCCGTACCAACTCTGCGCACATATCTACACAAGCGATTTCATCACTGGACCCAATCACATCAGCCACCAAATCAGAGGCGCATTTAACTGCACACCCACTAATGTCATCAAATGCCAGCAATGCCCTACTGAAATATATATTGGCTAAACTGGACAGTCTCTGCGGGAAAGAATTAATGGACACAAATCAGATATCCGAAAAGGCAACACAAAAAAAAACCTGTTGGGAGAACACTTTAATCTTCCTGGACACTCATTAATGGATCTCCAAGTCACTGTTTTATTTCAGACCAATTCCACAAGCCAAATACAGAGAGAAGGGTTGGACCTTAACTTCATTCACGAGTTTAATTCTCATGCAAATGGTATGAATCGTGATATTGGATGGCTCGCACATTACCAACCAACCAACCAACCAACCAACCAACCAACCAATGAAGGTGCTAATGGTTCTTGATGTCTGTGTAGAATCTGATGTTGGTCATCTTTCTTTCCAAGTACAAACTAATGGTTCTTATCAGCCTTTTGGAACTATTTAGTCTTTAAGGTGCTACTAGACTATTTGTTGTTTTTTAAGTCTTTCCTGTTACAGACTAACTCTGCTATCCCTCTGAAGCTTATCTATTCACTGTCTCTTTTTTTCCCTCCTCCTCCTCCCCCCCTTCATTTTTTTCCTTCTCCCACCTCCTCCCTCCTTCCCTTATTTATTCTTGGATCTGGACTTCCAACACACAGGTCATCTGAAGAAGTGGGTTGTGCCCACAAAAGCTCATGATACCATCTACATGTTTTGTTAGTCACAGACCACTGGGAGCCAGGACTGGTGGCTGTAAACAAACTTTATGGGACTGTGTGAAACTTGGCTACACTCATGATAAGTGGACATCCAGTTAACTAAAATCATGCCGGACCAGGAATGTTGCCAGACCAGAGAGTGCTAGACTAGAGAGGTTCAACCTGTAATGAGACACTTTCAATAAATTCATATGAGTTGGTAACAATGAGAGACCTAGGTTCAATTCTCTGCTTTGCCACATACTTCCTGAGTGACCTTGGGCAACTCATTTAGCCTAGATTTGTCATCTCAGTGTTGCAATGCCTGACTGATCTAAGAAAATAAGTTGCTTTTGAAAATGAGATTGAGGCTCCTAAGTCAATTAGGTATTGCAACACTAAGTGAAGCAATGGTTGATTACCTTCAAAAATCTGGGGCTTTCTATAGCTCAGTGTTCCATGTGTAAAGTGGGGAAACAGACGTGCCCTACATCACTTGCACACTAAATACTGTGGGATGCTCATATAGTAAGTTAATTAGTTCCATATGAGCACCTAACATGGATGGAAATGGGAGGCACTTGGAGGGGAGTAGAAGATGTAACTGTTTTTGTCTGTATTTCAGAAAAAAACAAGACTGAGATTGCAAAGTTGGTTATGCCATCCAAAGACACAATAGAAGCCAAATTCAACATGAATTTTTTACTACAAGAGTTTCTCAAAAGAAACGTTGCCCCACAACCTTTTGGATAATTTTCTTCTTTTGCTCAATCTTTTAGGCAAAATGTATTATATTCAAGGCTAGGTCTGGAAGCAGGAGGCAATCATTTAATAACTTACAGTTGCAGGAGGGAAAAAAAGGTTAGATTATATGGAGGGGGGAGGACTGACCATTATTTCCTGGAGTTATTCAGGACTTTCCATAAATAGTCTGATTAATTGAGCAATGTCTTTATATAGTAGAACTC
The DNA here is from genome assembly GCA_030068395.1 of Apalone spinifera. Lineage (NCBI taxonomy): Eukaryota > Metazoa > Chordata > Testudines > Trionychidae > Apalone > Apalone spinifera. The sequence goes on along the minus strand of JANRFK010002932.1, from coordinate 23,072,460 downwards.
AGAGTTACGATCACTAGAGTTACAAACTTAGTGGTCAACCACACACCTCATTTGGGACTGTAAATATGTAATGAGGCAACAGAAGAGACCAAAAAAACTCAAAACAACAAAAAAAGGAAAACAAACAAACAAAAAGCATATACACTGCAGCACTTTGTAATCAAACTACTAACCCCCCGCCCCTCAAAAGTTTAAAAAAAAGATTTGACAAGGTGAAGAAACTGTTTTTGTGCTTGTTTGACTTAAATTAAGATGGTTATAAGCAGCATTTTTTTCTTCTTCATAATAAAGTTTCTAAGCTGTGGTAAGAAAATGTTCAGTTGTAAACATTTGAAAGAAGAATCATAATGTTTTGTTCAAAATTAACAACCTCCGTGCCCAACATGTTCATAACTCTACAGTTTACTGTAACGTGGTATACAGAGGCTAAATTCAGAGGCTGCATTGAAATTTGCAGGTGATGTCTAATGTTTCTTGTAAGTGAATAGGAAGGAGCATCTGTTCTTAAAAAAGGAAAGAAAGAACAAGAGAAATCAGTTTGCCAAGAAAAGGTTTTGTTTGTAGGACAGAACTTTACTTGACTGCGAATGCCAAGTGCAGATTTATCAAAAGACATGTCAAACACCTGATCCACTTGTCAATTGTTCCACTGGCCAAAAAACATACGATGACGTGAAATGAATTTGTTGGGTGTTGTGTGATGGAAATGTTTCTAGTATTTTTGGTAAGATACCATGAAAGGACTCAGAAGGCAAGGAGGGAAACCCTACTTCACTATTAGAATGATTGACTTAATACTGGATGACAGAGTACCCAAGTGTTGATATGAATTAAAAAGCCTGGCTCCTAAGTAATTATTAAACACAATGAATTACTAAATCCTTGCATTGTACATATTTGAAAATAAATTAATCATTGTGAACTCTGGAGAATACAGTTTACAATGTGAGAAGAAATAGCAGAGTGCACAATAAGGTATTTAAACACTTATACAGTCAGGACAGTTTAAAGCACAGCATACATTTTAACACTGCTTTAGTGAATACTAATTATGATCCACTAAGTAGCCCTAAGTGCCATTTCTCTGGTTTGCTGTGAGTATTGATCCAACTTGTGACAACTATAATTTGCCTTAGTGTACATATGTTTAAAAATATATCTGTCATCAGATTACCAACCCCTATTCAAATGTGCTTTCCCTTTCCTATGGAAACAATCAGTGGCCATTTAATACATGGCTGTTTAGAATAATTTCAGCTCAGCAGAATGAAATATAGATTGAACATTATTGTTCCCCCTTTCTGACTTGAGTAGCTAGTCACATTTCAGGGCCCTAGTGATATTCCAGTTGGAAGTAGAAATTGACTGAGTCTGGTATTGTTTGAAGAGATCATGGTTGATTACAAGGGATTTATAAAGTCCTGCTTCTCCAAATGCAGAAGAAACCACCTCCCACCCTGGCTCGGATCCTGCCTGCCCACCAGCCTGGGCAGCTCCAGCATGGCTGAGTCTGAGCCTCGCCTAGCTGCCTGGGCCACTACAGCACAGCCAGGGGTAGGGTCATGCCAGCCCACACCAGCATAGCCGGGGTCCTGCCTAGCCACCCAGGTCACTCCGACATGACTGGGGCAGGGGAGCCGACGCAGTCATGGCCCTGCCTGCTGCCCCCATGCTGCTGGCCAAACTCAGCCAGGGTTGTTCCAGCCTGGCACAGTTGGCTATCCAATTGGTTACCCAGCATGCATTCCCATAAGCTTAATGCTAACTGCGTAACTAGTTAAACAATTAACCTTTTATATCCCTCTACCCAACAGACCCATGTGCTCTGGCTTTTCCCAGGGTCAAACTGTACTCACAGGCTGCTGCTTGGCATTCTTGCTTATTTTTCTCTGCCTCCCTCTGTTTTTGGAATCACACCAGAAGAATGAGGTAATATCTTTCATTAACCCACTTCTATATAATCGATACTACCTCACCCTCCTTGTGTCTCTAACATCCTGCTAGTGACAAGAGCCTCTCTTTTCTTGTCTGTTCCCATTTCAGTGTATTCTCTCATAACCATATACACACACACCTGGTCCCAGTCCTCAGGGGAAGGTCAACATGCTGCCCGACAGACTATTTTAAGGCTAGTTGTAAGTGTGGCCTCTTATTTGTCTAAATAAAGGATGTGTTCCCACATCAGCGTGAATGAGGGTTTAACTCAACCCATATAATAAGGTTTACTCCAACTCAACCCATAGTTTCACATTATTTTCAATCTCAAACCCATTTTCCTTTACTAGACAAAGCCACCTCCTTCCTGTAATTTCACAACTGGCCACTCGGGGTACTAAATGGGCTATAGTCAAAAGCAAATGGCATTAGTTCAATATGGACGGTGGAACTAACACTTTTTACAACTTGTGGCACACCCCACATCTATAAGCATTGTGTTGGTGTGTTGCTATAAAGGACCCAATTCAAGCACCGAGGAACATGCATTTCAGCAAATCCATATATGTAGGGCTCTACCAATTTCATGGATATGAAAAACTTCATGGATCATGAAATAAACCCATCCCCATGAAATCCAATGTCTTCTTGTTCCTAGAAGCTACCCAGGAAAGGGGGGTCCTAACTCTGGCCAGCAGGGGTAGAGACAGGTCTTTGCTATCCCCTGCACAGCCACTTGGGTGGGGGAGAAAGGAAGACCAGACCTACTCCCGGGTGCCTCCATTTGTTGCAGGACAGTCTGGGAATGGGCAGCAACCCCAGAGGTTCCTGCACCTGGAGGAGACTTGTGGAGTTGGATCCGATCCTCCCTGTGCTGCTGCGAGGGGTCCAGAACTTGTCCATCATGTGCACAGCTGCTCTGGTGCAGAGCAGGGAGGGGGCGAGATGAGACGTACTGCCATGTCTGGGGCCTCCCGTGGAGGCAGGAAGCTCTGTGTTGAAGGCAGCACAGAAGCGAGGGTGGCAATCAGTGTTCCCTCTAAGCAGCACTTTACAGGTGATTAATCAGCCCCGCCTAGTCAGAGGCTCAGGGTTCAGTGCAGGGAGCTCACCGACTGAGCGGGGCTGATTAATCACCTGTGAAGCTGTGCTGCTGCGCAGCTTAGAGGGAACACTGGTGGCAATCGCAGGGCCCCTTCCTACAACATGTGTGTGACTCCACACACACCCCCTCTACACAATCCCCTTTTGGACTAGGACCCCCACACAGTTACAATACTGTGAATTTTCAGATTTTAGCCCCTGAAAACGTGAAATTTACCAATTTTCAAATACTAAGGCAATGAAATTTACTATAATGGTCTATGAATTTGGTAGGACCCTATATATATGTAAGCAGTGAGGCACTTTGTTACCCTCACCCTTGTTGAGCAGTCTTTTGAGAGTACAACCAGGCCTGTTGGAGTCACTGGGACTCTTCCTATCTATGGTATTAATCTTCATGAAAAAGGGGGGCAGAATCAGGCCCATACCCAGTAAATTCAGGCTAGCTGGAGTGGAGGTCAACACAATACTTGGCTTCTTGTCACAAATAAGATCACATGAAAATAAGATCATCATCTACATGTTTTGTTACTCTATAAAGAGCTACAGACCATTTGTTGTTTTTTAAGTTTATCCTGTACAAACTAACTCGGCTACCCCCGAAACATCAAAATATGTCAGGTCACCACTGACAAAACTGAATATCATAAGCCTCAGTAAACATATTTTAATGATAATGTTCCATTTAATTAACATACAATACATGCTACAATAAATGCAAATTAAATATGCACACAGGATATTTAATTTAAAACTGCTATTTTCTTCTATCTGCTACATCAAAGACTATCAAAAGGCGAGTGTCTTATTTTATTTTTTTTGTGCTTCACAAATATAATGTTAATAGAATTGACTTAAGAGGAATATGAATGCAAATGCAGATTCAACTTTATTAACGCTTGCAATTTTGCTACAGAAATTGTTTTGCTTGATATTTTAATTTTAACTTGGCTCATCACGGGAAGGAAGTGAGGTCAAAACCCCTTGCTCAGGTTTCTTCAGCTGAACAGGAACATTGAGTATAATTCAAGGAGCTGTGAAAAATTAGCCTAGCAAGCCACGACAAATGGGTTTGTTTGTCTTTTTAATGTAACAGCATTAGGGTGAAAGAAAGTACCATTTCTGGAGTTCAGCTGAAATAAACATTACAAAAGGCCAATTTACACTTCCAAGATTACTTGTAATCACACAATGTAAGGAAAGCAGCATTTTAAGGAAATTATTTGTGAGGTTAGTGTTATTTTGCAGTATAGCTGTAAAGATGCCATTTTACTTGCAGATATTTAAAATGTATTTCTTAGCTGTTCTTCTTAGCGCCAATAAATACAGATGTGCTGTGAGCTACTTTTTAGATTTATTTTTATCACTGAATAGTGCTAGACATGCAGTGTCATAAAGATAACATATTAAGGCTTTGAAATTAACAGAGGAAAGTGACACTGAGGAAAATTAGCATCTTTTTTTCCTCACCCGCTAGAAATAGCTTATTGCTAAAAACTTTGCCACCGGAAGGAAGTTCCACATTTCATTTGCTTGTCCTGGTCATAGTGACCTATCTCGACACTCACAGAACTACATTTGCTATTTAAAAACAGAATATAATTACTTTTCTAATCATTACAAAGGCATGTAATTTAATTTGAATATCTTCAACTCAAAATGTAGTCACTGTGAATATAAAATATGAAAACTGGCTCTTTTCAGTTAATGTGGCAATTAAAAAAAACAACCTTTAAAATATTCTCCAATTATTTTTTTGTTGTCTCTCAGTGGAATGCCTATGGAATTCTATATTAACCCAGATGAATGTGTCCAGATTTGTATAATCACAGTAAATATCAAAGAAATCTAGACAAGTAGGTCTCTTTTTTTTAAATATTTTTTTCTTGGTACTTTTTCAATCTGACAGCAACCTTTTTAAATTTTGAAAGTACCTGAATATACTGCAATTAACAAGCCACTTGGTATAACAGAAAATGGTCAAATTCCCCTCCCCTCCTCCCACTCTTACTTGCTTTTTGACAGGCCCCTTGATGTAACTCATTGCATAAGAAATTCAGAGATGTAATGGGTTTCAAGAGCCTGGAAAAAAGCTTTTAATGGAATGGCCTGTTTGTTTGATTATTACTATAATAGTGCAACAAAGTCAATGTAATCATTTGGAAGCCACTTAATTCTGGTACTAATGGGGAGCTGCCAAACCAATTAAGGTTACTGATTTAGCTGCTGGCACTGACGACATATAAAATAATCCTGCACCCAGTCTCATTGTTCTTATGGGTTCACACAATTGAGGGAATAATATCCAAACAACATGTTTTAAATTAGCTGCTAGAACATCTGCTGAGAGTAGATAGCTTTTGTTTGGAAGACAAAAGCCGCAATCGCAAACCCATTAGTGAAAACAGAGTGATGTCTTAGGTCCTGTCGGACTCATCACTAACTGGGCACCCAGATAGCATCAGTGGCAAGAGATGTCTTCGTCCACATTCACCTTGGGTATGTCTACTCTAGAGATGCTACATGAGCTGCTGCAGTGCAAACACTCACTGTAGTGGGGTTCTTCCATTATTGTAGTGGATCCACTTCTTCAAGAAGTGGTCACTAGGTCCATGGGAGGATTCTCCCATCAACCTAGCAGTGTGTATACTGGGGCCTGAGTCAGCTTCATTACATTGTACATGACATTTTTCACAGCCGCGGAGCTATTTAGTTAAGCCAACCTAATTTTGTCGTGTTGACCAGCCTGAGTTAGGAGCTTTGCCTCTTCCTCTCTGACAAGGCTCAGAAGTTCTCCACCTGTAAACTTGAGACTGTAATTCACTATATCTGGGACTGAGTTTGAAATTGGTACAAAATCTTTAGCTTGTGCAGAATATGGCAGATTGTACATTCCACTGGCTCTCAATTTCTTCCATTGCTCGCCCAAGCCTGAGTCCTGATCTCCAAAAATTCTTAGTAGGCCAGGGCTTGGTTATAACTGCAGCTCCACCAAGATGGTTGCACTCCTCTGTGACAGAGGCTATGGAGTGGGGCCCCCTGCGTGACTCTCCTTTTCCCTTCTCAGGCACCCTATACCACCAGCTGACTGACCCCCTGTGCGAGGAGCCCCTGCATTCAGCTCCTCCAAATGTGAGTGTGCAGTATGACAACTTGGCCCACAGGATCACAGCACCATTCTACTACCCCCATGTGAGGTCACCTCGGGTCTCATTCTAGTTTGGCTCCGACACCCCTCCGACACCTCTCCACAGATGCTGCAACCCCATGTGCCAGGATGCAAATCTGTGTGAATGGCAGCCTGGATAAATTTGAATGAGTGTTTTTGCAGCCCGGTGCATAGGGTGATAGCATCACTTATGTCTAACTCAGCAAAAATAGTAAGGCCACAACCCATGGCTCCTTGGCTCCACCTGTGGTCACTATTCTGGGATAATGCAACTCACAAAGCCAAGGAAAAGCCTTGGATTGCTGAAGCTAAAATGTTCTAAGTCAAGTAGACTTGAGCACTACACTAAACATGAAGATGCTGAAGCAGCTTCCGGAACATGTCTGAAGACCCTTTCAACATATCTGGAAGATTTAAAAGAAACAAGCAAAATCAAACACAACTTTTAAAAGCTGCCCGTATGCTGCACACCATTTCCTAAAAGGGCGGAGAACAGAATACTATGAAATCCACTACATATTTCTCCAGTGCTAGTCCAACTTACTTGTGCAGTGCTTGACTATGACAGTAATGCCTGGAGGAGGTAGAAAGCACTGAGACAGATAAGATCCCAGCTCAACTGCATAAAATACAAATATTTAACTTAAAGGTGGGCAAAAGGGGTTAAAGCGCCAAATTCTGATAATTCCAAACCAACTTTCATTCCTTTCAAGAGCATTGGGTTAAAACTGCTTGTAAGTTTATTCATCCTTGTCCTCTCAATCTACTGTTCTGCTCTGATGGTGATATGGAAAGCAATACCCTGCCATCACATTTTCCAGCCTGAATCTGTGCTTTTAATGCTGCAAAAATTCTCTCCTTTGGTTCCTCTTTGAACGTATCGAGGTTCTTTGTTTAGTGCTGTCTCTTTTTAGAACTGCTTCTCATTGGCCACAAAGGCCACTTTATCCCACACCAGAAGTGAAAAGAGGCCTTAAAGGAAGAGCAAATGTACTCTATGCATCATGAGAATCAGGCTCTTTTAGTCTACACATGGATAGAAACACAGCATCTGAAACTACTGCTACCAGATTAGCAGATCATCACAGAACAATAACATCAAGTGGGGTACACAAATCACACACAGACGATCCCCAAAATCCTGCAACATTTTCAGGGGGGTCTACTTCAATGAGCCGGCTGTATTGGTGGGTATATCCCTTTGTGAGTGCATGACAAAACTTGCATTTGGCTTTACAAATGGGCATGTGTAATGGTGCTGTAGCCCATTCTAGCAAGGAAAAGGTTACAGACTAGCTAGAGGAGGCTTGTGCAACCTTGTCCAATTAGGGTGGAAAGTAGTCAGCCAATTAGGGCCATGCTGGGCCCTGTAAAGGACTTCAAGGGCTGAAAGCAGCTCACCTTTACTCCAGTTGTGGAGCAGGAAGGGCCAGGCTGCCTGGAATCTACACAGGGGAAAAGCAGGCAGAGTGGGAGAGCTCTGGTCTACCCCAATATACAGGCTGCAGGCCTGATACAGGGGCCTGAAGAGTACTAGGGCTGCAGAGAAGCACCATTTCCTAAAAGATGGGAAGGGCAGAGAACAGAATACTATGAAATACACTACATATTTCTCCAGTGCTAGTCCAGCGGAAGGCAGCAGGTCCACACCCCTTTGTCAATGAGTGGCCATTTCAGGCTGCAGTTTGCACCTGAGGCAGGGGCTAGATGACGACTTGAAATGGCTCACTGAGGCAAAAGTGGGTATAGGAAGTCAGGGTTCCCTAGGAGGGGAGGTGGGGGAACTGCCATGGGGCGGGACCCTAAGGGAAGAGCGCTGAGATCCGGGTGGGATGCAGGTTGATGAGCAGTGGAGAATGGCCCAAAAGGGCAATAGCAGGCGAGACACTGCCAGAAGAGGGCGCTCTGAGTCTGGATGGAGCTAATTCCCGAAGTGACCAGCTAGAGGTGCCACAGCAGAGAGTCCCGGGCTGTTACAATATGCATGCACACATGTTAATTCATGTTCAAATAAGGGAGAGCATTTGGAATGATTCAGCCTATGCCCCCAGGCCAATGCGAGTTTTGGCAAGCATTTAAATGGAGGCCCTTGCAGATATATTTCAGAAAGCTGCACAAATCTTAAATAATAATGAAAGATGCCGTGGATTTAGCAGGGCAGCAGTCTAGGGACAAATGAGCAGGCGTAGGAGGGAACATGAGGAATTATTTAGGATTTAAAAATAATGTCTTCTATTTTTAGATGGAGCATAAAACAGTAACAGATATGGGCCAGGGCGTAGCAGTGGGGAATGGCCACCTGACAACAAATATAAACACGCACATTCATTTTATACTTTAATATCGCACAGGGCTACCTGGCCAGCAGGTGCTTTTGAGGAAACAAGCGGGACAACACGGCAGCATAAGAAACCAGTCTGCTGCCAAAAATAATGGACGAGATTTTAAAAACTAAGGGTGCAGAATGTGCTGCAGCTCCAGGGCAGCAATACAAATATGCACCCGCAAGCAGGCTTTACACTCAGCTTAATATAATTATCAATAAAAAAAAAGTAAATGAGGTGTTGCCATAGCAACCATTACCTCCTGAGGAACATGAAAGATAGGGGACAACCCTCACCCAGGGAATTCTTTTATTTACTGCTTCATATTTTGAAGGTTCAGCAAAAGTTGTGCTGCAAGGTGTTGCTGCACTGCTATCTTTCATTTGGCAGCACTGATTGTCCCTGGCTAGGCTGGAGAGAGGAACCTTGTTGCCATGAAGCAGAATGGAGGGATACCGCCCTATGGGCTCGGTCAGTGGGTCCTTCAAGTCTGATATCCTGCCTCTATCCGTGCCCAATCCCTGGCTTCAGGGTAGAGGCCAAAAACACCCACCCCACCCCCCACATAAGGACCTAAAAAACTGAAAAAATGAAGGAGGAGGGGGAAAAATTGAGATTAAGTATCGAATTGATGTCTGGACTCATAAGAGTTGATTTTCCTTATCTTGGTCTAAAATCAACCAGCTTTTTACAAATCTAGCAATGGTATTTGGACCCAATTTAGGGGTCCAACAAAATTGTGCTTTGTGTAGAACATGGGTCTCAAACTTCTGGCCCACAGGCCATTCCAGTCTAGAGGAATTGCAGAATCTGGCCCAGGAGTGCTGGCAGGTTGGAGGGTCCTGTTGCTACCATTCCCCAATCCCTTCTTGCCATTGCCCCACCCTTTCTCCCATGGTACCCTATCCTCTGAGGAATGAGGCCTCCAGGATCACTGGTGGGGGGGGAGTCAGAGCAGCAGCAGTGGTTGGGCCCCATGCAGTCCTCGTGGTGGCAGAGCTGCAGGGAAGCTCTGCTTCTCTGTGGCTCCTTGAGAGGGAACCACTGCTGCCACACCACACCAGGCCCCTACTGTGGTCCCCAGAGCTGCATCCATAGGGAGGGAGAGCATGGGGTAGTGGCAGGAAGGGGTAGGGCTTGGCAAACTGTAATGGATAATCTCCCAGCCTGCTGGGACTCCTGGGCTGGATTGTGCAATTGCTGTGGCTGGGGATGGTCCGTAGGCTGTTAGTTTGAGATTCCTGGTGTAGAACTTGTGGGGAAGTACAATCAAGGGGCATTCCAGCACATGGGGATAGCCAGAGTAGAATGGCACAGCCTTCACCTCAGCTTCATCACCAAAGTCCCCCTATACCAGAGGCTCTCAGCAGGCGAAACCATAGGAAACTGGTTAAGCATGCTTTATGGACCATTTTTGCCATAAGAGTGCCACACTGGGACCAAGAATCTGTCCCTTTCATTCAATGAAGACCCATGGTCAGGCATTCACCTAATGGGCTTCGCTCATTTTCTTCAGTTGTTACAATTTCACTTGCCGATCTTTCATACGCACTACAACACAATGAGAACAACCATGCATGTTCAACAGAACCCAGGTAAAGCAGAAAAACGAGAGGAGTAAACGAAATACACAAAATTATCAGACAGATGGGAACACAATGGTGAAGCATGGGCCTGAGTCTATATTCCCCTTCACAGAAGCTGAAATACCCACTCCACAGCAATGAAGCTGCTCCATGGCAACAATAAATTGTTGCAGCATTTCCTTTATTCTGTGACCTATGAATGTGGAATGTATTTAAAAGAGAACTACTTCATCCTACCCCTGGTGTGGCCATTCTGTAGCCTGCTGCTGTTCACTAAAGGAAGTAAATATGTTTCACTTATAAACATGTGCCTAAGTTCTGACTACATTAACTGGATGTCAGCTTGTGCCAGTGTGTTTTGCTGAACAAGGATAGATTTATGAATGAACTTAAAATTAGCCATGCGCTTAAGTGCTTCGCAGAATTGTGGCCTTGAACAGTCAGATCTGGGTGTCAAATGTAGACATGAAGCAGGGAAATGAAAGTCCACCATCAATAACTGTAAGGACCAAAATATTAGATTAGGCATAAAAGGATGTTGTACTTCAAGACCATAAACAGTTTCTAGATGTGTTTCTCTTACTACTGAAGAAGATGTGGATGCTTGTATAACATAGCAACTTCACTGGTATGATAAAATACAGGAGAGTATATGAAGATTGCACCACATTTTCTGATTGCTTTATATTTAGTGATGGACTCCCAGGACAGAAAAGGAATGGACAGAGAAAGTTTCACATTTTATAAGAATACTATAAGATTTACCCCATGTTGTGCAGGTCCTTAACTCAAGTACGGTGTGTTTTTCTTCATTTCAATCATTATCCTGGAGTGGGACTGGGAAGGGGTGGGGGTGAGGTTCAATATGCAGTCTGCCCAAGGGAGAAAGGATAACCTCAGCCTTCTGTCACCGCAGCTGGTTGGGGCCAGGTCAGAAGCTTCTGTCCATGACCACTGCAGTTCCAGTGGGCACAACCAGGGAAGAGATGCCTGTCCTCCGTCTGGAGGACAGACAAACTCTCTGAAATATATAGTAGATAGCTGTCCCCCTTTCTCTGTCCCTTCCTGCTGCTGGCCAAAAGGAGTTATAGCTGTCCCAGTCCCTATCCCTGGCCCTTTGCTGCCCCCTGTGGTCATTCTGCAGTATAACAGTCTCTCCTGTTAGACTCCTTCCTTTCCATTTTATGAGAAACAATTAATCAAATTCCATGTACATTCCATTATCATGGCATAGCCAAACCCTGAGCTTGCTTTACATTATGATAGGAGAAAGCTGCATAACAAATTTGGTGGTCTTAGCTCTTTTTAGGAGGCATTCTTGAACAAACTGACTCTCAGATGGATAGACAGATACATATTTCTAAAATATATAGTAAGGTAAAAATCATGCCATTAGCAACTAGCCTGTTTCTAACATCAGAAATCTGTTCTTTTGCAAAATGTATAATTTCACTTCAGACATATTTGTGCCATTAGAACAGGTTGATACACATTTTTTACTTGTAGTAATTGAAGACCAGTGGCTTTATAGAAGAGCATTATCCTCCATCTTTCTCTGTACTATATCTCACAGTCAACATATGCATTTTCACCTTTCATTCCTGCTGCAGTATTCTTCCTAAATCCTCTGTTAATTCAGCCAACATAGACAGTTTCACATTTGTTCTTATGATCCACCATTTGCTTGAATAACAATCTAAACAATATTTCTAATCCACAGAGTAATACAGCACTGGCACACTGTAAATACATTTACATCTAAGTGTAACACACATGTCCTCAAAAAATTCAGTATGTCCAGCGAGAAGTGCAAACAGGATGATTATGTTCACATATTAGAGAAAAAAAATAGAGAAAAAAACCCCACTAACTTGCATTACTTCATGCATTCCTAAAGTTGAACATACTAATGGACTTCATTTAAATCAATCTAAATGTATGGTAAATTGCAAAACAAACAAAAATCCCTATCCTTGGCCTTTTGCAATAGAAACAGAATTCATGCTTCCAAACATTCCAGTTTTATGCACAGCATACAGTGAATACAGAGCACAGGGGCAAAAACTAACAAACAAACAAACCTCTTGACATTAGCCACGTAATACTCACTTTGTTAGGGTTGGCTGCAAAAAAGAAAGAAATTCACCTACTTTCTATCTTGAAAAATAGGGATTTTTTTCTAGCCCTTTGTGATACCTACTCAATAATATAATAGAAGGAGACAGAAATTATGCATGTATGGAATATAGCGAACATCAGAGGAGAGATGGTAACAGTTTTGCAACCACACACAATCATCTTAAAGAATGAGACACAAGAAGCAGAGTGGTAGGAGGGTGGGGGAGAGAAAGAGAGAAGGATTTTCAGCAAGAAGAATGAGTTACAGGATTGTAACACAACATGCTTTTCCCTCTAGGCAGGAGACAGTCTGGGTGTAGCAATAACAAATGTCTTAAATTGCTATAGCAGCTGTAGACATAAAAGTACTTTCTGAAGTGCCCCTCCCCCCCATGCTATAAAAGCTCCACATCTTACCAGGGCCACAACAACTGGGTTTTCTCTGCATGTAAAACCCAGAGCCTGCATTATGGGGTAGCAAGCAAGGCAGCTGCCTGGGGCTCTATGCTACACAGGGCCATGTGATGCGAAATAGCTCAGGTTTCAGCTTCAGCCCCGGGGTGGCAGGGCTCAGGGCCCGGGTTTCAGCTCCATGCAGTGGAGTTTTGATGTTTTTTCTAGGTCCTGTGTAGCAGATCCCCCTGAAATCTGCTCATGGCCCCCGGGGCCCTAGACTTAGGTTGAAAACCACAGGTGTATCTTATATTATGTTTTTACCAGGGGTGACACGTAGGGAGGCACAAGGGGTCACATGTGCCAAACACCATGGTGGGTGCACTAGTGGGGGGAAGTGTCCTGGCACCTACAGCAGGGGGCCGTCCCCCCCCCCCACACACACACTCACCAGTAGCAGCGGAGGGTGAGGAGGGGAATGGAACAAGGCAGCAGGAACTGCTTTGCTCTCCCAGGATGCTGCCCCAGGGGAAGGGGCGGGACTGCCTGGCAGGAGCCCAGAAAAGCTGTCAGGGGAGCTAAGTTCATTGGGGTCATTTTTGCTTCACTTCCCCTGCTGCTGCCAGCAGTTACTCTTCACTGCTGACATAGCCACATGGTCTACACTACAACTAGGCACCTCACACAATCGTAGAGCCCAGGCTCCTGCCCAAGTATCTAAAGGAGAATAATTTTTCTCCCTCCTCCTTGTAACATGCTTTTGGGTACCTGAAAGGTGCTATCATGTCCCCTAAAAGTCTTCCCTTTTTCAAATTAAACAAACACAATTCCCTGCCCCCGGTCATGTTTTCTAGACCTTTAATAATTTATTTTGCTCTTCTCTGAACCTTCCCCAATTTATCCACATCTTTCCTGAAACGTGGCACCCAGCACTAGGCACAATACAACAGTTGAGGACCAATCAACGCAGAGTAGAGCAGAATGACTTCTCATGTCTTGCTCACAACATTCCTGTTAATGCATCCCAGAATCATGTTTGCTTTTTTTGCAACAGAGTCACACTGTTGACTCATATTTAGCTTGTGATCCACTATGACCTGTAAATCCCTTTCTGCAGTACTCCTTCCTAGGCAGTCACTTCCCGTTCTGTATATTTGAAACTGATTGTTCCTTCCTAAGTGGAAGTGCATTTGTCCTTATTAAACTTCATCCTGTTTACCTCAGATCATTTCTCTAGTTTGTCCAGATCATTTTGAATTTTGACCCTATCCTCCAAAGCACTTGCAACCCCTCCCAGCTTGGTCTCTTCTGTAAATTTTATAAGCGTCCTCTCTATGCCATCATCTAAATTGTTGAAGATATTGATTAGAACTGAGCCCACTTGTTACGCCCTCTCAGCATGACGGTGAACTATCGATAACTATTCTCTGAGAATGATTATCCAACCTGTTATGCACACACCTTATAGTAGCCCTAATTACATTGTATTTCCCTAGTTTATTGATAAGAAGGTCATGCGAGACCGTATCAAATACTTTACTTAAGTCTACGTATACCATGTTTACTGCTTTCCCCTTATCCACAAAACTTGTTATCCTATCAAAGAAACCGATTAGGTTGGCTTGATATTATATGTTCTTGACAAATTTGTGTTGTTACTTATTCAGGTGGTCCGTGGATAGTTCCCCAAGGTGCGCACCTGGGCAGCTGCATGTGAAAGCATGAAAGCTGTCTGCCTAATTAGTGGAGCTGTGCAGGCATGGCTCCACTAATTAGGTGCCAGGCCCCGGAGAAGATGTACGTGTAATGAGAGGCAGAGGGTGGCCTGGGGGAGAATAGGTGGGAGGTGGAAGTGGGGGAAACTGGAGGGAGGTGGGAGTAGTAGGTGAGAAGACGGGGTAGGGAATTTGGGACATATAGCGCTGCAATAGCCAGAGGTAGAGGCATGTTTCCCCAGCTCTAGGGTTGTGGCTGTCAGGGAGAGACACCCCCCTCCTTCCTGCCCCAGCTCACTGGCTGCCAGGACGGGGATGGTGGGGAAGAGAAAGGAAGGGGGAGGACCCCCTTTTTCCCAGCCCCAGTTCACTGGCTGCTGGGATGGGGAAGGGCAGGAGAAAAAGAGAGAACATCCCTCTAGCTCCCAGCCCAGATCAGTGGCTGCAACACTGGGGGAGAGATCCAACTCCTCCTTTCCAGCCCCAGCCTGTTACTGCTATGGAGATGGACATCACTTGTCCAGATAAGATTTTGGGTTTTTTAAATATGAGTGAGAGCTTTTATCTGAAGCACTTTACAACAATTAGTTAATGATGCAAGCAACATTTGAAAAATCAGTAATTGGCTCACTGAGATCCTCAGCTATTTTCAATAAGGCAATGAAAAAACGAAGTTTGAAAACCACTGACATAGCTGAGAAAGGCGTATTTTACTGGAGCATTCCATAAGAGCAGCAATCTCTCTGGGGCTGAGGAAAAAGGGAACTAGTGAACAACTGAGCAGATGCAATGTCTTATCATTTTACTGGCTCCCTCAAAACTGCGGTGGGTGGTGGGGGTGGGAGTGGTTGTTTGGTCTTTAAACTTGCATCTTCTTCTGTAGTTGTCAAAAGCCATCAGCAGAAAGCAGATTTCACTCTAGTGAACAGTCTGGGACTTTTTACAGCTGAAGATCCATGATGGACTGACATGTCCTCAAGTTTTCACACTTGAACAACCCTACTGAGAAGAACAAACTTTAAAACCCCAGATAATCCTTCGTTTACTAATAAGCAGTTTTATCTAAATCCTTCTTTTCAAAAACTCTGTTTCCCTGACTCATGCGAGTGGAAGAAATGTACCACGTCCAATCTATGCAGCAAGTAGGCTGCCAAGTCAGGAAGCTCAATAGACCTCTACCTCAGCAGTTAAGAAGCCTTATCTTGAGCCCCCTTAGAATTCCAGTTCAATTCACTTGAGTGAGGGGCTGAGTCTCCTGAACTCCCATTGGCTGATGATGTATTTCAGGAACTTGTATGGTCTTATGCCGTAGTATGGCTGAATGTATCACAATGTTTAATGTGCGTATCCTCACAACATCCTTGGGAGGTAGGGAAGTGCTGCTATCCCCAATATACAGAGGGGTAACCGAGACAGAAAGAGTAAGAGTACGTCTAGACTACACTCTTCTTTCGAAAGAGATCGTCTAGACAGCCACCACTTCTTCGAAAAAGCAATCCACTTTTTCGAAAGACAGCACCCAGGCAATCTGGATGCTCCCTTTCGAAAAAGCCCTGTTTTTGGTCAAGAATGCCTTTTTTTGAAAGAGCTCTTTTGAAAAAAGATGTTCTTTCTTGTAAAATGAGGTTTACCACTGTAAAAAAAAAAACACGCCGCGTTCTTTCGATTTAATTTAAACGCAGGTAAAGTTTTTTTTGTAAAAAGGCCACTTGTTTCGAAAAAACCCTATAGTCTAGACATAGCCTAAGTGACATGCCCACGCTCACACAGTAAGTCTGCAGCAAAATAGGGCTGTGAACCCCCATCTCCCGAGTTCTAGGGGAATGCCCTTAAAACTGGAACATCACTTTTCTCTGCTAGCAATGGGATATAAGGGTGCTTTTGAAGAGGTTTAGCTAAATAACTGGATGCATCAGCCAGGTAGTACCATATGCTAATATGACTAATTAGGTGTATATAAGTACAGACAGGGCTGGCCTGAGCCATTTTGGTGCCCCGGGCCCCAGGCGCACGGCGCCGCCCCTGGGGCACCACCTCTTGGTGCACGGCGCATGAGCGGTCCTGCCTCCAGGAGCATGACGCATGTGCACGCACGATGCATGCGCGGGCCCGCCCCCGGGGTACGTGGGCGGATGCACGGTGCATGTGCTGCCCAGTCCGCCCAGCCACCACCGATGGCGTGCAGCCTGGGGCCGCCCAGGGCGGGTGGCGCCTGGCCGTGCAGGGCCCTGCGGCCGCGGGGGGGAGAGGAGCGGAAGGGCGCTGCTGGCCGGTGCTGCGGGGGTTAACACAGCCCCCGCCCCAGGCGGCCGCTGCAGCCTGCCGGGAGCCAGGCCCCCCTGTAGGTTGGCGCTCTGGGCAGCAGCCCGGCTAGCCCACACCTTAGACTGGCCCTGAGTACAGAAGTACCTGAATTTACATATGAAGCCACAATGATGGTGCATGCTAATCTGGGGCACACTTCTGGTGTCTCTACGCTGCAGCAAAACAAAAACAACCAACTTGCAGCAGAAAGTCTTGATGCCCAGGTGCAACTCGGTCTTATGGTACAGCACTAAAAATGGCAGTGTAGACGTTCCCACTGTGTTCTGAGATCTTTACCCCCAGGCTGCAATGTCTACACTGCTAGTTTTAGCATTGTAGAGCAACCCTGAGTCTATATACCTGGCTCTGAGATGCGTGGCCACAAATGTTGATTTGCCGTGATGTGACATGTCCTTCCACACCTAACTTTTCTATTAAACCTTTATAGCAACTCACAGAATGACTCTCCGGCACCATACTATGAGAAAGTGGGTCTTCAAGGAGGAAAGTCAGACACTTCCATGCAAGTATTGGGTCTGCTGTGACTTCTTTTCTGAGGTCATCTCCAGAGAGCTAAGCATGTGATTATATTGACCCTACTTACACTGCAGAAACATGTATTGACCTGCAGTAGCTTTCACTGTGCAGCTGCTAAATACATTCGCTCCAAGTATGGTAGTCACAGCTTGAAAATGTTTTCACTGTGGAAATGCTGCCTGGTTTCAGTTTTTATTTTCTGTCCTGTTTGGGAGATGACCTGTGAGCCATGAGGTTATAGACCAGTTGGCTCTGCTCTGAAGGAGCCAACCCAAGAGCAACATAGGATTGCTGATCTAATCCAGCACCGCATACCACATGTACAGCTGTATTTTAAAACTGTGCACCTAATTTGTGAAATCAAAGTAATTGGAGGCACCAGTCAAGTAACTGTACATGTAAAGATGGCTAATTGGTTGCATTTGCACATGGAATGAGGCTAATTTGCACTTGTCGCCACAATGATTGTGACTATGAATCTGGGGCATATATTCTTACCTCACTTTGCCATTCAATCTGCCCCATACAGATATTACCACAGCATGTTATTGCCATACAGGGTTTGAAATACACTTTATACTGGAGAGACTAGCATACCGTTACTTTATATACTGTTATACTCAATTAAAAAACCCAAAGGAGGAAAAGAATTTAACCATTCTCTCTGCTTTTTTAATAATGGCACGTGGATCTAAAAAAAGTAAATTACTGGGGTTACATAAGGGCATAAGCTTGTATGGGTAAAACCTACTTTGTCAGGTGATTTTTTTTACCCATGAAAGCTTATGCCCAAATAAATCTGTTAGTCTTCGCCTCGGGTTTTTTTCCCCTCAATCTTCATGGATATTCCATTCAATTCCATTATAAGCTGCAGGACATAAGCTGCTTGGTTAGGCGTCTGCCTTTGATCGGCAGCCAAACTTCTTGGTCATTCAAGACCCATTCATGGTCCTCATGGCTCCACTCACTGTGAGTGAAAGTAGCCTTAAAACAAAAGAGACCTCACTCATTTGAACCTGGGCCTACTCCCAATTATGGGTAAACTCTTCCCTGTAGATGCATCTCAGTGTGGCCCACAGAACTGGATGAAAAACTATGGGGATTGCCAAGACATATCAGTGTGCAAATATGCTTGGTAGCTTCCTGACCTGGAGTGCATATGTGGGCATGGGCAATCAGTGCAGCTGGGGTTGGGGGAGGCAGGCCCCTAGCCTCACCCCCTTTGCTGAGGCCCCGCTCCACACCATGGGGAGGGGAGGAGGCAGGGCAGTGCACCTCCAGCCTTCCTAGCCCCCAGAGCACTGGAGAAGGAAGAGGACATGTGACTTCCACCTCCCCAAGCACAGGGAGGGCAGATGCTGGGGACAGAAACACACTGCCCCCGTATGCTTACAGCAGGTATTCTGGGGGTGGAGTGTGGGTGGAGCCATTCTTGGTGGTTTGGGTAGGCAAAACCCTCCCCCACTTACACTATAGTACGCCCATGTATGTGGGTGTGTGCACAGGTTTGTCTCTAGATCAGTGGTCTCCAACCTTTTTAAGAATGAGATCATTTTTTGAATCGAAGTGCAATCCAAGATCTACCTCACACCCAAATACCCTTGCCTTGAATCCTTTGTGCCCCTTCTCTAAGCCCCGCGCCTGTTCACTCCATCCTCCCTCACTTTCACCAGGCTGGGGCAGAGGGTTGGGGCACAGGCTCTGGTCTTGGATTAAGGGATCTGGAGTGTGAGAGGGGCTCTGAGCTGAGTTTGGGGCAGGCAGTTGGGGTGTAGGAGGGGGTTCTAGGTGCAGGCTCTGAGAGGGTGGTTGAATGCAGGGGTTCTTGGGGCTGGGTAGGAGTTTGGGGTACAGGAAGGAGTTCATGAAGGGGTTGTTGTAGGGCTTCAAGATGTGGGCTCCAGCTGAACACTTCTTACCTCAGGTGGCTCCTGGGGGTGGTGCAGTGGGGCTCACCCCTGCCCTGGCCCTGCACCACTCCCAAATCAGCCAGCAAGCTCCATCCCAAATCCTGTTGTGCCCCCTCTTTGCTCTGTGGAGAAAGGATGCAGAGTGGGAGGGGGCTCTTTGACATCAGCACCCTCCCCTCCCTCTCCTACACAGCAGGCAGGAGGCTCCTGAGGAGACAACTCCAAGGCAAAGGGCAGAAGATGAGCAGCAGTGTGGGGAGGGGCAGCTGAAATGCTGGTACTTGATTGCCTCTTGGCCAAACCAGTCAGGATCACCTGTCAGAGGCTCCAAGATCTACCAGTAGATCCCGATCGACTGGTTGGTGACCATGGATTTAGATATTTTAATTAATAGGGATCTCCACAGCACCCATCAGGATACAATCCATTTGTTATTGTGCCCTGTTCTGCCACGTTGCTTAACAGTGTGACTGTTTGAATGCATGAATCAGCTGGAGGCAGATTTCATACGGTGATCTACAAAATAACGCCCCTCAAAATTACATGAATAAGAGTGCTGAGGGCTCACAAAGCATATGAATAACTGGTGGAAAGATGTGTAGGATTTTTTAAAAAAATTAAATGTCAATTATTCCCAATCTTCTCAGTGGGCATAAACCCACAGCTCTCTGCTTGAAAGCATAAGCTGTTATGATGCAAAAGGTTACACAGAATTACTTCTTAGCAGAGCTTTAAGATATCACCATACTATTTTGTTTATTTTAAAAATAGATAAGCTGGGGATGAAAAAAAATTCTATCTAACTATTTATTCTGTAATCTGTTGGACTACAACATAAAAACCTCCTCCAGGTTTCTTATGGATTGCATTGACACAATAAGTTAATATGACAACATGAAAGCCAATACTCACCTGGGATCATACAATAAATAGAATCTGTTAAAGTACTCTGTAAACTCTCCTGTGAGATAGTTCTCTTTGATCCAGACTTTAACAGGAA
Organism: Apalone spinifera; assembly: GCA_030068395.1. NCBI lineage: Eukaryota > Metazoa > Chordata > Testudines > Trionychidae > Apalone > Apalone spinifera. The sequence continues at coordinate 23,052,365 of JANRFK010002932.1, read as the reverse complement.
TTATTTAATCATAATGAGATGGTAATAAAACAGCAGCACCTGAATAATCCGTTTTATTACCTGTTTCTTAATTAGCTCCTGTTCATTATAATTCTTTCAGATATTTAAAACTATGATGTAAGTGACACAGTGTAAAACTACTAGAAACTGTATATATCTGTGCTGATACAGCCCTTGTATATTATCCAACGTGTTTGAATATCTTAAAAGTTTCTTTTTTGGTATCCAGCAGAGTCTTACATAAAAAATACCAGCAAATGAAGTGCTCTTTATCACTAAAATGATGTGGAAAAAAAATCATAAACTCCAAAGTGGCAAAACATCTTAAACACAGATGTGGCCAAGGTTAAATATACCACTAGCAAAATATAGTTTAAAATAATCTTAAAACAGAAAAGTCAAAAAGAGGCATATGTTTATATTACATCCAAAGACATGATATTAAAAGGATGTTAAAATTGCAAAGTTGAGCAAGCAAAAATTAGGAAATGCCAGAATTTTAAGGTTGCAACAGTGGCCTCTGTCTGACAGGAGGAGAATCTGCAGTGAAAGCCTGCACTTCCCCCAGGATGGAACATGCTCAGTTTCTCTGTGTACATGCACAGTCTGGTCACACATTGGAGGTCTGAGGGAATGCAGCATGCTCAGTACAGATGGAATCTTGGGAGAATTTAGCAGACAAACGCTAATAACTTAGCATGTGTGAACTCAGATTTTTTCAGGTTCCCAAGTTTGGGCCAGTTTCCCTAGCAATGGGAAAAGGTACCTGATACCAGGGTAATACCCCTGCCAAATTTACAATCCATCCAAGAGCTTCTCAAGAAAATAGTTGTAAGTTAATTTCTTTTTAAACATGAGGGGGGAAAACAGTTTTGTGCATAAACAAAGGCTTAGAAATGATTCAATCACTTTTGCTGAAACTTACCACAAAGAGTCATCCTGAGGCATTCATCCAGCATGAAAAATTTCAAACCCAATGATTACAGATTGATAAAGTTATATGCAACTGAAAACAGTCTTAGAATGAAAAAAGCTGGACAACCTTAGTTTCATAATGCACACGAACTGAGTCATTTAGCAAGTTAAATACAATTGTTAGGTTCTGGTTTGTTGAAATGTGTTTTTCAGCAAGCACACATGTAATCCAAAATCCCAATCTATTTTTGTATTCCCTGCACAAATGCTTACTTCTTAAGTCAGGTAGGTTTTAGAAAGCTGTTACTTTCCCTTTAATTTCACATAAGGAAATGAGATGGTTCCATTATTAACTTTCTTTTTGGCGACATAAAACTCCCATGTATTTTTTATACTTAATATGCTACAAAAATTATGATGATTAGCACAATTATATAAAATACATTTTGATATTTCATAATGTCCTATAACTAAACACCTTGTAAAATCCTCCCAATTGTGTTTTGAAGACTCTCTTTGAGACCACAAAAAAGTAATAACTGATAGCTTGACAGGCCTTTGAACACTGCTGAGTAGTTTTTAATAAAAAATTCATGCCAGGGACCAAAGCCTTAGCTGTATATATGCTAAGTCTAAGGCATGTCTCACTCTACTGAGAATGTAATTGGATTAAAACACATCATTTGATAATTCTGAAGTTAGTCACTGAAATGGACGTGTAAGTAATTTTAATTTCACACAAAACTAGTCATCTTGGTACACTTGTGCAGTTTGGTGAAAAGTTATTTTTAGGAAATTTGGAAATAAAACACTATTTAAAATGTCAAATATGGAACAAGAGTGGATTCTATTCTGTTTTCCCCTATCTGTGTTCCAGTATTTCCTATATCAGGTGTAAAGTTTTTTTTCCCAAAAAATATTATCAGCTCTTAGCAGTTTTTATAATTTAATTCTGCAAAATCTGTAGATAGGAACAATATTAATGAAAACAAAAGCTCCACAGATTTCTGCACAAACGTTTAGTAAAGTATGTAAATCCTGAATTAATACACCCTTATTACTCCAGTCTTGTGCAGACTGGCAATTGTGACCTATATGATGACTATGGGCTGGCACCAACTAGTGACTAGGATGAGATACAGAGAATATAAAATATGAATGAAATGATAAAACTGAACATAGACAAATAATTAACGTCAGCAAGCTATTATATAAATCTAGTAAACCATTTAACACCCTTTGCACGAATTCTGAAAGACCACTGCCAAAGCCTTTATGGCAAATTTTCAAAAACAGCCTCTAACTTTGACCTCACGGTTTTACCTTTGC